>PVJI01004705.1:0-105084 GCA_004026765.1 Micronycteris hirsuta | reverse complement strand
CTTTTTTTTGGAAGGATCTCTTATACAGTGGGAATATTGAGACTTGGCACTTGAACCTCAGAAAACAGAATTTCTTAATGTTTGCACCTGGTGTCGGAGCATATTGGAAACTTAATTAAGACAAGACTTAAATGTACAATAATACCAGATTTGTTGGTCTGTTTAATTTCAGGAGTTTAGCTTTTTTTGCTTATTTGTTATTATTTATTTTTGCTCTGCCCAATGTCTTTTATAGATCTTACCATTGCTAACCAGGCTGTGATATTTGTTCAATTACCCACTTCAGGTTTCAAGTGATATACATAAACTCACAAAACATTAGGTCTGAAGTGGACCTTAGAAATCATCTATCTAGTCCACTGATCTACAAAAGACTCTGAGTAGATGAAAGAATCTTTTCTCTTTAACCAGAGATCCTTCACTTTATTTGTTTCATAGAATGAGCTTCCACTTAATGTTTCTTTGAAACCAAATTCTACAGAGAATGTGTGTTCATATTAACCCACCAAGCTGACCCAATAAAGAAAAACATTTTAATCACTCTTTTGCATTCATTTATTCACTCATTTTAGCCCCACCAAATGTCAGAGGTTCTGCCAGCCAGTGGAAAAGGGAAAAAAGACAGTCTCTGCCTTAAAAAGCATGTGATCTAGTGAGGAAGGCAGATACATAGGGATAAGCAAATAGAATGGGAGCAAGACCACAGCAGAAGCTTATAGAAGGGACTGTAAGGACATGGTGAAGGGGATTCAGACAAGTTTTTGGAGAGAAGGTCACTAAGAGCTGAGCCTCAGGAACAGGATGGGAAAAGTAGGAGAATTCCAGGCAAAAGCAACAACAAATGCTAGCAAGAGAAAAAAATGAAGGGCTCAGAATGAGAAAGAATTGACATGGCTGGACTTTGAGATTCACTGCATGTGACAGGTGTTCAATAAATAGCTGGTTAATTGATTAACTAATTAATCTGGAGGAAATAGGTTATAAAAGTAGATAAAAGTCAGTTTATGAAGGGACATATACACCTACTCAAAGAATTTGGATTTTATTATCTAAACTAGGAATTGAAAATGTGAATGTTGGGGGCTTCTGGCCAAGATGGAGGCGTAGGTAGACACACCGTGCCTCCTCGCACAACAAAAAAAAGAGAAAACAACAAATTAAAAAAAAAACAGCCAGAACTGACAGAAAATCGAACTGAATGGAAGTCCGACAACCAAGGAGTTAAAGAAGACACGTTCACCCAGACCGGTAAGTGGGGCGGAGCCAGGCAGAGTGTGCATCGAGACCGCAGATTGTGGAGCGGTACCAGCAACGCTGCAGCTGCCTGGAGAGACCCAAGGTGGACACCCCTGGCCAAAACGCGGCTGGCGCACCCAGTGAAACCCGTGGCTGGCCCACCCAGACCCAAAGGAGCAGAGACTGGTGGAGTGGGCAGTCCCTCGTTTGTGCGCAGATAAACCAGGAGAAAAAACTGGGGAGCAGAGCAGACCTTGAAACCCACCATCGCGGGGAAATAAAGCCTCAAACCACCAATTGAAAACACCTGTGGGGGTTGAGGTGGGAGCAGGAGGAAGTCCTGGCCTCACAGGAGAGTTCATTGGAGAGACCCACAGGGACTTAGAACTACGCAAGCCCGCCCACCCACCCCGGAGCCAGCACAGAAGGACCCAACTTGCTTCTGGATAGCAGGGGAAGTGCAGAGAGCAGAGCAAGCGCCATTGTTTGCTCAGGCCCCGCCCCCACAGGCAGTGTCACAACACAATAACGTGGGTTACCCCACCTTGGTGAACACCTAAGACTCCGCCCCTTAAAGTAACAGGCCCTCAAAGAAAAAAAAATGGCCCAAATGAAAGAACAGAACAGAGATCCAGAAAATTTACAACTAAGGGACAAGGAGACAGCCAATCTATCAGATGCACAGTTCAAAACACTGGTAATCAGGATGCTCACAAAATTGGAAGAAATTTGGACACAAATAAATGAACAAATGAAGGATATGCTAAAGAAAATGAGGGGGAATGTTCAGGGAACCAATAGGGAAGAGAAGGAAACTGGGACTCAAATCAACAGTGTGGACCAGAAGGAAGAAATAAGAATTCAAAAAAATGAGGAGAGGCTTAGGAACCTCCGAGACATCTGTAAATGGTCCAACATCCGGATCGTAGGGCTGCCAGAAGGAGAAGAGAAAGACCAAGGGATTGAACATTTATTTGAACTGATAATGAAGGAGAATTTCCCCAGTCTGGCAAAGGAAATAGACTTCCAGGAAGTCCAGGAAGCTCAGAGAGTCCCAAAGAAGTTGGACCCAAAGAGGAACACACCAACACATCATAAGGACATTACCCAAGATTAAAATAAGGAGAGAATCTTAGAAGCAGCAAGAGAAAATAGCACAGTTACCTACAAAGGAATTCCCACAAGACCGTCAGCTGATTTCTCAAAGCAGACCTTTCAGGCAAGAAAGGGCTAGAAAGAAGTATACCAAATCATGAAAGGCAAGGACCTACACCCAAGAATACTCTATCCAGCAAAACTTTCATTTAGAATGGAAGGGCAGATAAAGTGCTTCTCAGATAAGGTCAAGTTCAAGGAGTTCATCATCACACAGCCTTTATTATATGAAATGTTATAGGGATTTATATAAGGTATGGAGGGATATCAACAGGGGAGTGGGAGGGGGAAAGAGGAGGAAAAAGTACAGAGAAAAAGTAGCATAAGCAGTAGGTAGAAAACAGACAGGGGGAGGTTAAGAATAGTATAGGAAATATAGAAACCAAAGAACTTATGTATATGACCAAGGACAAAAACTAAAGGGCAGGGAATGGGGGGGCTGGGGGGAATAAAGGGGGGAAAATGGGACAACTGTAATAACATAATCAATAAAATATATTAAAAAAAATAGGAGAATGAATTAATAAACTTTAATAAATGCATATAATATATATTACTATTTATATAAAATTCAAAATCAGGTGAAAATAAATTTGCCATGTATAATGCGCAAAAAAAAATGTGAATGAATATGCAAATCTTATTGGAAATTTAAATAAGTAGAGTAGGCCGGGTGTAAAACAAATAGTGATTATGGGGACTATACATGAAGCACCTGCCTCATCCAGGTGCCATAAAAAGTACTGTCAGCACATGATATCTAATAAGTGATCCTGGCCTTCAGGCTACACATATACATAGTACTCACAATATACTTTGATGCTTGCCTCCACTCATGAACCAAATACAATGTGATCACAGAGGAGGGCTCACTTACTTCCATCCAAGGAAATCAGGAAGGTATTACTGATGAGATTATATTTGAGATGGATTTGAAGAAAAAGTAGTAGTTAATCTATTACCAGTTATACTTGAACACCTTTCAATCCAATCAGGTTGGTCTCCTAATGGCCCCACAACACCCCACACTTGGCTAATGTTCTCCCTCAAGTCTTTAACTTTGTCCTCCGTCCTTTATTTATTCAATTCCTACCAATCCCTAAAGGTTAAATGCAGGCACTCCTTGTACATCAAATCCAGGAGCACTTCCCAGGTATCAAATGTCAATTGAGAATGTACCAGAGGCAAGACACTACCGAAAGGCTGAAAGACAATTAGGACAACGGTGCAGAAGTGCTCAGGAAAGGCTGTCTTGCTGCGTGTGGTGAGAAGCTTACTAGTTTGGGAGTCAAGAATGCATTGGCCTTGTGATTACAGACAGATCTTTTAGCCTGTTTTCCTTAGCAGTCTTAGCTCTAAAAAGGAGCTTAGCCTCAGGACCATTATAGTCCACTTGAGTTCTAAGATTATAAGTGATTTTGTGGAGAAAGTTGATCATTGTTATATTTCCAGTAGGATTTCTACACATGCTTTCAAAATGTTCCTTAGATAATGATGAGTGAAAAATCACTAATCAAAGCAGCTGTATTGAAGAGTGTCTTCTCTGTATCATTATAAAAGCTGTAAAACTCCTACCCCAGATTTAGGAAATTGCGAAGGTCACAGGTTCATTGCAATGAAGGTGGCTGTCCTGTTGTTCTACCTACTTTGGTCACCTCCTGTTACTCTAAGAGTAGATTGCTGTGGTTTTTTCTCTGCACTCTTACAATTTCACGGCAGTGAGAAAAATAGAGGGCAGGTAAAGTAGAGGCCCCAAATGCTAAGATTATAAAAACACTGCCTATGGAAATCAACATACATGAACTATGGAATCTATGAAATGATACCAAAATAAAAAAGCTGATTTTATGTGATTTTCATCACAAATCATTGAGAAAGAACTGTTTGCATTGTATCAGCTTTTACAACTCATATTCAGTTTGCCTTGTTCCAACTTAACTATATTAGTTTTGTAGTACTTTTGATTATAAGCAAAAGAACCAACTCTGGCTAGATTTAAGCAAAAAGCAGATCCATTGACAGAACACTAGGGTAGCTCATGAACTCCAAAAAAAGTCAAGAGTGGGGAAGAACCAAATCAACTCCAGGGACCTCAGCAGTGGGACTTCATGGAACTTCTCACCACAGAATTTCTTCAGTCTGACTCTAGCTCCTGGGACTTCCAGCTTGTATCTCCCCCAACCTAGCCTCAGTTTTAATTCCAAGGAGAGGGTATCCTTCTGACACAACATGGGTCAAATGTCCTTCTTGGACACAATCATCTATGACCAAAAATATATATATATATGTTACAAGAGTATCATATTACAAACATGGCCACCAGGAGTCCGGCCTTGTAGAAAAGGGACGAGCTCCAGGGAAGGGGACATGTTGGGATCTAGGAAGCCACCAGAGGAAATTCTGCCTATTGTATGTACTTTTTTCTGCTATGGTTTTTTTTTTACCCTTCTTTCTTCTCTTAAAATCCCCTCCCCACACTTACCAATATCTACATATCATTGTATAAAACTACACCATGAGTGGGTTTAAAGTGTCCTGCTAGGTGTATATATTTTATGTGAAATTAAAATAATGAAAGGGCAGAAAAATATCTTATGTTACTTCACAAATTAAAATGTATATAATTCCATTTCTGTGCACCGCATAGAGACATCCAAGCTTAACTAAAATATTCCATACATAGCCCTGGCCAGGTGGGTCAGTTGTTGAAACATTGTCCCATAAACCAAAAGGTTGCATGTTTGATCCCTCGTCGGGATGTGTATAGGAGGAAACCTATCAATGTTTCTCTCTCACATCAATGTTTCTCTCTCTCTCTCTCTCTCAAATAAATAAACATATACTCAGGAGAGAATTTTTTTTAATTGCCCAAATTTTATACACACACATGTACACATGTGTATACATATATATACATATATGTGTGTGATATATACAAACTAACTCTATATATACACACACACATATACATATTGCATACATAGAGACTAGCCATTAGATATTGGCTGTGATAATGTACTTTTACTCTGACAACCACAGGGTATTCCTTCTTGATTATTAAGATGTTCAGGAGCCCAGAAATAAGCCCAGAGCTATCTGGTCAATAAATTTATCACAAAAAATAAAAATAAAAACAAGAATATACAATGGTGATAGGACAGCCTATTCAATAAATAGTGTTGTGAAAACTGGACAGCCACGTGCAAAAGAATAAAACTACATTACTATCTTATACCATACTAAAAATTGACTCAAAATGGATGTAAGATTTGAAACCATAAAACTCCTAGAAGAAAATATTGGGGTTAGGCTCCTTGACATAGATCTTGGCAATGAATTTTGGATCTGACTTCAAAAGCAAAGGCAAAAAAACAAAAATAAACACATGGAACTACATAGAACTAAAAACCTACCACACAGCAAAGGAAATCATCAACAAATGAAAAGGCAACCTACTAAAGAGGAAAAAATATTTGCAAATAATGTGATAAGGGGTTAACACCCAAACTATATAAAACTCAGTAGAAAAAAACTAAATTAAAAAAAAAAACAGATGGAGGATCTAAATAGATATTTCTCCAAAGGAAACAAACAGATGGCCAACAAATACATGAAAAGATGTTCAACGTCATTAATCATCATGGAAATGCAAATCAAAACCACAATAAGCTATATCCTCATATCTGTTAGAATGGCTATTATCAAAAAGACAAGAAATAACAAGCATTGGTGAGGACATAGAGAAAAGAAAACCCCTGTTTGTGCACCCCTGGTAAGATCTTAAATGGGTGGAGCCTCTATGGAAAACAGTAAGAAGGTTCCTCAAAAAATTAAAAATGTAACTACATGTGATCATTGGATACATACACAGAAGTAGGACACAAAAGAAGAAGTAGACAAAGAAAAGAAAAACATGAACTTGAAAAGATATACGTACCCCATGTTCACTGCAGCATTATTTATAATAGTCAATAAATAGAAAAGATACGGAAACAATCTCAGTGTCCAAGGATGGATAAATGGATAAAGGAATTGTGACACACACACTCACAATGAAATACTATGCAGCCATAAAAAGAATGAAAGCTAGGGAGGCATAGGTAGATACACTGTGCCCCTCACATAACAAAAAGGAGAACAAGTTTAAAAACAAAACCAACCAGAACTGCCAAAAAAATCAAACTGTATGGAAGTCCGACAACCAAGGAGTTAAGTAAACATTCACCCAGACTGGTAGGAGGGGCAGAGACAGGCAGCTGGGGCAGAGAGGATGCGCAGCAATAAGGTAGCTGAAGCACCTGGGCAGGTGAGGCAGTGGCTGGTGGAGTATGTGGTCCCATATTTGCATGTATATACACTGTGAGGAACGAATGGGGAGAGAGATAGACCGAGAAACCCAGGGTTCCAGCACGGGGAAATAAAGCCTCAATACCTCTGACTGAAAAAAACCTATGGGGGTTGTGGTGGTGGGAGAAACTCCCGACTTCATGGGAGAGTTCATTGGGGAAACCCACAGGGTCCTAGAATGTACACAAATCCACTCACCCAGGAATCAGCCCCAGAAGGGCCCAACTTGCTTATGGGTAGCAGAGAAGTGACTGAAAGCCAGCGAAGAACTGGGCAAGCAGGATTGTTCCCTCTTGGATCCCTCACCCACATACAGCACCACAACGCAGGAACGTGGGTTGCCCCACCCTGTTGAATTCCTAAGACCCTGCCCTTATAATATGACAGGTACGCTGAGACAAAGAAATATGGTCCAAATGAAAGAACACATCAAAACTCAAAAAAAAAAAAGCTACAAAGAGATAGCCAACCTATCAGATGCAGAGTTCAAGACACTGGTAATCAGGATGCTCACAGAAATGGTTGAGTATGGTCATAAAGTAGAGGAAAAAGTGAAGGCTATGAAAAGTGAAATAAAGGAAAATGTACAAGGAACCAACAGTGAAGGGTAAGAAACCATGACTCAAAGCAATGGTTTGGACCAGAAGGAAGAAATAAATGTTCAACCAGAACAGAATGAAGAAACAAGATTTCAAAAAAAATGAGGAAAGGCTGAGGAACCTCAAGGACAACTTTAAATGTTCCAACATCCAAATCCTAGGGGTGCCACAAGGAGAAGAGGAATACTAACAAATTGAAAACTTATTTGAAAAAATACTGCACAACTTCCCCAATCTGGCAAAGGAAATAGATGTCCAGGAAGTCCAGGAAGCTCAGAGAGTCCCAAACAAGTTGGATCCAAGGAAGCACATACCAAGGCACATCATATCAGGAGAGAATCTTAAAAGTAGCAAGAAAAAAGGAGAGAGTTACCTATAAAGGAGTTCCCATAAGACTATCATGTGATTTCTCAAAAGAAATCTTGCAGGCAAGAAGAGGCTGGAAAGGAGGATTCAAAGTCATGAAAGGCAAGGAGGTACATCCAAGAATACTCTATCCAGCTAAACTCTCATTTAGAATGGAAGGGCAGATAAAGTGCTTCCCTGATAAGGTCAAGTTAAAGGAGTTCATCATCACCAAGCCCTTATTATGTGAAATGTTAAAGGGACTTATCTAAGAAAAAGAAGATAAAAACTATGAACAGTAAAATGACAACAAACTCACAACTATCAGCAACTGATCTAAAAAAATTAAAGCAAAAACAAACTAAGCAAACAACTAGAACAGGAACAGAATCAAAGAAATGGAGATCATATGGAGGGTTATCAGTGGGGAGGGGGAAGGGGAAGAATGGGGGAAATGGTACAGGGAATAAATGGTAGGTACAAAATAGGCAAGGGGAGGTTAAGAATAGTATGGGAAATGGGAAGCAAAAAAACGTATATGTACAACCCACGGACATGAACTAAGGGGGTGAGGAGTACAAATGGGAAGGAGGGTGCAGGGCAGAGGGGAATAAAGGGGAGAAAAAAGATGGGACAACTATAATAGCATAACCAATAAAATATATTTTTTAAAAAAATAATGAAAGCTAGTCATTTGCAACAACATGGATGAACCTTGAGGGCATTATGCTAAGTAAATAAGTCAGGCCTAGAAAGACAAATGCCAAAAAAACAAAACAAAACACTACACTCATAGAAACAGAGAATAGATTGCCACTTGCCAGAGGCAAGGTGTAGAAGGTGAATACAGTGAGTGAAGAGGGTCAAAGGTACAACTTCCAGTTAGAAGATGAATACGTCCTGGGGTGTAATACACAAGCAGCATGGTGACTATAGTTAATAATACTGCATTGCATGCTTGAAAGTTGCTAAGAGAGTACATTTTAAAAGTCCTCATCAAAAGAAAAAAAATTGTTTGTAACTATGTGTGATGATGAATGTTAACAAGATCTATTGTGATCATTTCCCAATACATACAAACATAGAATCATTGTTGTACACCAGAAACTAATATGTTATATGTCAATTATACCACAACTTCTAAAACAATTTTAATTTTTAAAAAACAATCTTCAGTTCATTTTCTGAAAGTAAAATCTAGACATTTGTTAAAAACAGATACTCTGGAAGATAAAGAATACATATAGTATGTTCCTCTCAATCTGTGAAGAAAGTTCTTCTTGGAAAATTTCAATGAAATTTTCTAGATTGTTATCTTCCTCCTGCAGTATCTGTACACCTTAACCTCTTGGAAGTCTAGTCTTCCTTGACTTCCTTGGTATTGGACTATCGAGTTTTCCTCATCACAGGCATTTTTGCTACAACCTACAGCCCTGTCCACGACTGATGGATATGTTCCAAGGCTCGTTTTTTTCTTTTTTCTTTTTCTCTCCACATCCTTATTCACTTACAGAACTCAGGGCCACAACTGCCACCTCGGGGCCAAGGCTGCCAAGCCTATCCTGAAAACGACCTCGTGTTTTAGTCAACTGTTTCTATAGAATTCTCTTTTTATGTCTCATTCACACTGGCAGAATAATATTATCAACAAAAACCATTATTATGTCACAAGCCAGATTATCTTTCTTTGTTCATTATAAAATAACATGTTCATTATAATCCATGTTTTCCAGGCTTGGGAATATTACGAAGCCTTGAAAACCATGAGATGAAATTTATATCAAATTGCACACTTCTATTGATAATCAGACCTGTTAAAAGTGGTATGAATTTTGATATCTGACTATCAAAGAACGATTTTCCAAAAACCTTACAGTTTTTCAGATGTGTCTGTCGAACAAGCCTAACGCTGTATTATTTGGGATGAAATTGCTCCCGATTGTAAAACAAACAAGCAAACACCAAAGAATTTCAATTCTCTGCCCATGAAAACATGTGAATTATGTAGGACAAATAGGTTGCAGTGCAGTTATCGCTTCCTACTCCTAGAATCGACTTCTGGAAAACCATCTATAACCTATTAGAACCAGCCCGAGTTGATGAACACTACAAGTCCCAGGATGCAAAGCAGGTGCCCTGACCTGTGTTGGCCTTAGTTCCTCCTGGGAATTGTCACCTTCTCCTCACCTGTCGGGAAAACTAAGGACCGTAGCCTGAGTTTCTCAAAATTTATCCAAATAAAGCTGAGGCAGAGAAAGAATAATTCTTACCACGAAACTAGGTTCAAGCCAGCCGCCAGAAAGCCCTGGCCCAAATCCTGCCAACGCCTCCGGGGGCGGCGCCCTCGTGTGCCGTCACTTCCCGTAGCGCGGCTCGCCCCGCTCCAGCTCTCCCCTCCTAGCGCAGGGACCCAGGGTTTGCGGAGGGGCAGAGCCGGCCGAGGCGTGGAGCAGCCGCTGTCAGAGCGTCCGGATAAGTGAGACCGCCGGGCGCTGTGGGTGGGAACTGAGGGCTGCGGGGAAAGCGGGTCGGGCTTAACCTTCACTGGAAGCGTGCTGGATCCGGACGGCAGAGTGGGCTCAGGTAAGGGCCCGGCAGCGTACGCCGTCCCAGGCGCTCACGCGGGGACACCTGCGCCCCGCGGCTGGCTGACGGCAAGCGGGCGGAGGGGCGCCGCAAAGTCCCCGGGCCGCCACTGACGTTCCGCGGGATGCCAGGGGCGGGGGTGCGACTGTCTTGGGACCGCAGGGACCCCGGGAGCGGGGCTCTACCGCTCGCCTGACCCAAGCCCCACGGCCTGCTAAGCCAGCGACGGGACGCTGCGCCTGGCGTCCCCGCTATTCTCTAGTCGCCCACTTCTGTCGTCCACCGTGTCGTTCAGGGCTCGGCCGCGCACCTGCCGAACGGTTTCCGGGGTTGGTCTCGGCGCCGGGGCGAAAGCGCGAACGCCGCTGCTGAGCCTCTCCTTCTGTCAGTTGGGTAGCGCCCCTCTGCGGTCGGACAGAGGGAGGTGCATTTTCGTCCAGCCTGGCGGCCTCAGGTAACCGCGTGGCGTATCGGGGGGACAGTCCCGCTCGCCGGTGGGGGAGGCTGAGACTTCAGACGTCCATTTACTGTTTGTTTGTTGTGGAGGAGGGACGGGCAGGCCTTCGGACAGAACCGAGGAGCGCTGGTGAATCACGTGCCTTGAGGCTTTGAGGATGAGGAAGGCTGTCCAGAGCCACGTGCTGTGATAAAACTCTTATTTCAGCATCTTTGCGAGTGCGAGCTGCTCATTTCCCACTTTTCTCACCGTGCAATTACGTAGACGTAGTTGGATAAGCAGTCCCGTTGTTGTCATGTCACTGGTCTGTAGTTAATACCACTTCTTAGTTTATTACTTAACAGCTTAGTGGTGAACCTTTTCTTCTTCGTGTTATTATGAAATTATTTTGAGATAAGATAAACTAGCCCTGTTGACAACAGAAGTTATGAATATAAATTGTAAAGTTGTTAAGTGCCCTCAGTTTATGGTATAGCAGAATCAGTGATTATCTGGAAACCGTGAAGAACATTTAAACTTTTAATCATTGCATCTTGTTGGAGATAAGTTCAATGTCCATTGGGGTTTATTTGATTAATTTAACTTGGACAGGGTTTTTTGTTTTGTTTTTTTTTTTTCCCCAAATGCAGTTGCTGTTTGTAGCGTCTAAGCTTCTGGTTCACTGTTTTTCCTTTGGTTGATTCTTTAGAATTTCACTAATTAAATCAAAAGGTGAAGTGAATAACTTTCCTGCCCTCCTCCCCTCCCTGTGCTGTATACAGTACTGTCAGAAGTATAACAGAAAATAAAATCTCAGGGAGGTTGAAATGAACATTACAGAAATCTATCACAAAGAAATAGAGGGGAGAGGAAGAGTGTCAAGAAAGAGAGAATGTAGTTCTGCTCTCTTTACCTTGCACATGAGAGTCCTTAGAGATGATATTTTGCAATTAAAGAAAGATTTGAGGCATGTTTTCATTTCAGATAAAAGAATAGAGTGTCATAAAGTTAAAAGAAATGGATATGAACATTATATTTTCTTTTGGGTAATGCTTTGAATTAAAGACCTATCTTTCAATATGTTCTTCTCATTTTTAGATAGCAAATTCCCAAGAAGAAAATAATGGATTGCACATCAGTTGTTCTCTAAGTGGACACAGCAGTGTGCAGGATTGTTGCACAGCCCCAAAGAAGATGGCAACCCCTTACGTGCCAGTTCCTATGCCCATAGGGAACTCTTCTTCCAGCTTTCCAACCAACAGAAACCAAAGAAGTTCTTCTTTTGGGAGTATTTCAACAAACTCAAACTCTTCCAAAGGCCAGTTAGAAGACTCAAATATGGGAAGCTTAAAACAGACAAGTGTACCTGATCAAATGGATAGCAGTCCCCTCATTAGGACTAAATTTACAAATGCAAATTCTTCGGTTGAGTATTCTGCTAGACCAAGAGAAAGTGAAGAACAAAATTCTAAAACAGTTAATTTGGAAGATAGGCCTTCTACACCTACTATTTTAGGTTATGAGGTGATGGAAGAAAGAGCTAAATTTACTGTGAGTATTGACTTTTCCTGCACACCACTAGAAAGTGAAAGACTGACTCAGCTGTGTTCTACACCTGTGTTAAATGGATTAATGTTAGCATGTACTTGTAGTTTCTTGAAGATAGAATTCAGGTGGTTTTTACACTCTAAATTCTGCCATTGTAGTAAAATTTTGTTTTACTTGAATGAATTGTCACAAACCAGACATACTTATGAAACTAGCACACAGATCAAGAAAACTACATAACTGGCATCCATAACCACCACGATGCTCTCCTTCAGTCAGTACCCACTTTCCTGATAACCTACATTAATTTTGCCTATATTTGTATTTTACATAAATGGAATCATGGAGTATGGTCTCTTTCTTCAGCAATGTGTTTGTAAAACTCCTCCTTGACCTTCCATGTAATTATAGGTAGCTCATTTTTATTACTGATACTATTCCTTTACGTCAATGTTTACAATTTTCCTGTTGATGAAGACTTGGATAATTTCCAGTTTGGGGCTCTTACAAATACTGCCACTATGAACCTTTTAGTACTTCTCACTCAGTAAACACTTGGACACATTTCTGTTGATACCTGCCTAGGAATAAAATTACTGGATCATATACCCAGCTTTAGAAGATACGAACAATGTACCACACTGGTTGTACTAAATTATACTCTTGTAAGCAGTGTATAAGAGTTCCAGTTATTCCATACCTTCCCACCATATGGTATTTTTCCATCTTTTTTGTTTTAGCTATTCTGGTGGGTAGAGTGATATCACATTGTGGTCTTAATTTACATTTCTTAATGACTAAATAAATTGAAGACATTTTTGGCCATTTGGATAATCTCTTTTGTGAAGAGTCTGTTCAAGTTCTTCATTAATTTTCCTATGAGCAAGACTTGTACTTTAATTTGTAGTTTTCTATGCATTTTAGAAATAAGTCTTCTTTCAGGACATGTATCGTGACTGTCATCCCTCATTCTCTGGTTTGCCTTCTCACTCCCTTAATGATGCATTTGATAAAAAAAGGTTCTTAATTTTAATATAGTTCAATTTATTAACTTTTTCTTTTTTTAATTATTGTTCAAGTACGGTTGTTTTCATTTTCCTCCCACCACCACCTTCCACCCCCACCTCCCACCCTCGATCTTACACCCCCTTGGACTTTGTCCATGTGTCCTTTGTGCATGCCAACTTTTTCTTATATGGTCGGCACTTTTTAAAATCTGCCTGCTCCCCCTAAAAAATATTCTGTTTTCTTCTAAAAGCTTTATTGCTGTACCTTTCATATTTAGATCTGTAAACCATCTGGAATTTTTTATCCATGATGTGAGGTAAGGGTCAAGGCACATTTTCACACAAATGATCAGATTTTTACTGAGAAGACCACTCTTTCTCCTCTGCATTCGCACTGTTGCCTGTAACAAATCAGATGACTATAAATATATGGGTCTGTTTCTGAGTACCATTTTTCCCTCCTTTATCAATTCTACAGTCTTAATCATTAAAGCTTCTTGATAGGTGTTGATATCTGGCTGCCTGTGTACTCTTATTTTTCAGGATTGTCTTGGCTGCTCTTGACCCTTTGCATTGGGATTATATTGAACGCAGACTAATCTTTACAAAACTGACATCTTTACAAAACAGTTTGAATCTGTGAACTTAGTTTGTATACTTAAGTGATTTGCTTTTTATAATGATGCAATGTAACTTTCAGGGCATAGGTCTTACATCTTTTGGTTAGATTTATTGCAGGCATGGATGTTATTTGATGTTCTTGATACCTTTTTTCTGTTTGTTCTTTGGTAGTTTTTATATATCAGGCTTGTGTGTTTATGTATCTAGCAACTTTGCTAAATGCACTTATCAGTTGAAGTAGTTCATTCTTTCTCTTGTGTTTTCTTGAGGTCAAGTTTATATGTCTATGCCACTTCATGCTGCACATTTAGGACAGTGTGGAAAGATGAGAAAACTTATGAAGAGACAGTCTTTACCGTTAAATTATCGTAAGAGTGATGATGTGTTAAGAAACCTGAATGAGCCTGACTTTTTTAAAGAGTAATTTTCAAAATAACACACCAGTGGCACATTTCCTTGCATTGACTTACCTTCTTTATGAAGGAATGAGTGTTCATCAAGGTGGCGTATGTGAAAATGCTAGTTCATAGGTGAATTTAAGGCAGTGGTATATAAAGTCTTTCAGGACATCATAAAGGAGGGGGTAAACAACAGATACAAGATTAGTTGTGTTTATTTATTCATTAATTTAACATTTGAGTAACTGTTATGTGTCAGACACTAGTGTCCTTAATCCCCCTTATGATTATCTTAGATCAGGACTTTCTGGACATTTTAGAGGGTATCCAAATGATATTCCTTGTTTTTATATGTTACACAGATTCATGCTTAACTCTTAATAATTCTCCCCCTTAAAAACTGAAAGAGAAGTCTGTAAGGGAGAAAAATCAAATCTAATGGTAAGGACAGCCTACAGTCCCGTTGTAGTCCCAGCACACCTCCATTTGGACCAGTCACATTTCAGATATTTAGTAACTATGTGTGGCTGGCCTGCAGCTCTAGAGCTACAATTGAAAGTTATTGCACAGCTGACTTCAAGAAAACAAGTTGCTCTTCAAGAGTTTCACTCATTCAGCAGATATTAGGTACTTCATAAGCGCCATGTATTTAGCTTAACCCAAAATGCTATACCTGAAACTACCAGTTTTGCTTTGCAATTCTGTTATAAATAGTACTTCCTCGTAATAAATTCTAAAATTATACTTACAAAAATAAAATGTAGTTTTTTCTTATAAACTTTTTAAAATATTGATGTGATTCAAACAAGTTTTTTTTTAATAACCTAGATAATTGTGCATAATTATAGAAACGTAAACTTTTTTTAATGTGGGTATTTTTTAGCTTGTATTTCAGCCTAGAAGATTAAATCATCAAATTTACTTCAAAACTGCTTTGTAGTATTGAGTTTAAAAGTTAAATTGATTGTATAGGACACAGGTGACTTTTTCGTAGCTTTTTCGAGCATGAGTGATTCTTTTATCAATTCTAAAATATGTGGCATAAAATACATTTTGGAAGCTGATGGGTTCATTTATTGTTCCTGTGCACCAAAACAAGCATTTTGGCTCAAATTTGTCATAGTCTTGTGTCTTAAGAAAAAAGTCTTGCTTTTGGTGCCTACATTGATCATTTGTACATTTCATGGACTAAATGATCTCTGATATTTTTTACATAGTAATTGTTACGTGCTAGATTGGTAAGTAGAAATTTTTTTTTGATTCGAATTTTTAAATATCTTTACATATATTTTTTAACCTTCCCCCCTCACAGGTATATAAAATTCTAGTAAAGAAAAACCCAGAAGAAAGTTGGGTAGTTTTCAGAAGATACACTGACTTCTCTAGACTTAATGATAAAGTAAGTACTTTAATAAATCTAAAACCGACTTTTCAGTTTTGAATTGCTATTTGTTCCTGACAATTCTGCTCTTATATTTGTGTTTTTTCTTCCTTTTTAATTATTTGTATAAAGTCAAATATTTGCTAGTTCTTAAGAAAATTCACTATTTCATTTCACTTTAGTAGTCTGAAATCCCATCTTTATACATAACTTTCTTTTTTTTGAAAACAAAAGATATGTGAAAACCTTAAAATTGTTGACACAATATAATTAAAACACTCTCTATTACCTGGTGTGGTTTGGGTAGGCTTCACTGAATTTGCTGCTTAGGGTCAGACAGTCAGTATTAAGCTGTTGGCTGCACTGGGCTCTTATCTGGAGGCTCTGGGAAAGAATCGGCTTCCAGGTTCATTCAGGTTGTTGGCAAAGTTTACTTTCTCTTGGTTGTAATACCGAGGTCCCTGGGTCCTTGCTGGATGTCAACCAGAGGTTCTTAGCTCAAGGAGCCTGCTCTACGGTCCTTGCACAGAGCTCCTCCATCTTCAAAGCCACCAACAGCGAGTCCAATCCTTGAGCTTGGAATCTCTGACTTTGTCTTCTGCCATCAGCCACAGGGAAACTCTGTTTTAAAATGCTCCTGCGATAAGATTAGGCTCACACAGATAATCTCCCTATCTTAAGGTCAGCTAGTAGTAACCCTAGTTATAGCTGCAGAATAGAATGCCTTTTGCTGCGAAAGGTAAGGAAATCAGACAAACAATACCAGGAGCAGAGGTCACGGGGTCATCTTTTTGGAGGCTTATTTATAGAAACATCAAATGCCTATTATGATGTCATTTTTTGCAGGAAATGTAATGTTTTAATATAGTGAAATATGAAAACTAGCATTTATTAAAGTTATTTTAAGCAAATATATAGTTTCCTAACTATACTTTGTTCAAAATAAAGTTATTGATTACCCATAATCCATAATATGAAGTACTCATAACATAGAGTTAATGGGGAGGGAGGATGTCTAACTATGCATGGGTACATGTGGAATATTTAAATTTTAATGCTCAAAATTAATTTTTAAAAAAACCTGTTATTTCCTTTTTGTGGCTTTTGTTATTCTGACTGCAAACACATTAAATAACAAAATTCCACAGCCACAAATATCTACCTTAGTTACATCTTAAAGTCAAATCAGCATTTTCCCTGATTATCCAAGTTGCTTTCTAGTTTTTGTCTTGTTTATCTTCACATATTTATAGAAATAAAGACAAAACATTATACTTTATATTTTTATTTAACATTTATCTTGTGAATTTTTCCCTTTTGTCAGTCTTTTATTATCTTGTGATATTTAGTTTTACATTTAAGAACAGAAGTGTGAATGTACCTGGTTTTATTTCATTCACTCACAGAACTTAAACTATTGACTGCTTTTAACATAGTAGGCACCAAGCTAAACAGGGATACAGCTATGAATAAGGCAGAATCATCACTGTGTAGTGAAAGGTTTTTCAACCTCAGCTATATTTTGGACTTAATCTGGAAGGCATCTTAAAAATTGCAATGACCAGTCCACACCCCAACTAATTAAGTCAAAATCTGTCAGAGGTAGGACATGGTCATTAATATCTTTTAAAGTTCCTTGAGTGATTCCAATGTACAGCCAAGGTTTAGAATCACTGGTCTAGTAAGAGAATCCAAAATTAAATAAACATTATTTACATTGTGATAAATGTCATTTAGAAATAAATGAATGATTTGAGAATTTGTGGTAGATTGTCTTTTCTAAAAATGTTCACAGCAATATTTTTAGTCCCATACGCTCTTCTAGAATCTTGCCACTGACCAGTAAGAGATTGAATCTATTTCCCCTTCCCCCTTGAACCTGGTTGAACTGGGAGTAGTCAACCAGAAAAAGACAGAGGAAATAATGCTGCCTGACTAGGCTAGGTCATACAAAATACACAGCTTCATCCCGACTTTCTCTCTTGGAGGCTCCCCCTTGAAACAGCCTCTGTGCTGTAAGAAAGTCCAAGACACTCCATGTTAAGATTATGGCTGACACTCAACTAAGATCTCAGCCAGCAACCAGCATCATTCTCTACAAGTATGTAGGAGTGAACTTCAGATGATTCCAGCTTCCACCTTCAAATCTTCCAGCTGAGTTCCTAACTCATTGTGGAACAGACATAAGCCATCATCACTATGCCCACAGGGTCCATGGCCTAGTAAATGGTTGTTCAAATCACTGAGTTTTGAGGTAACTTGTTACACAAATCACTTGAACAGAGTGTATAAAGGCAAATCTGACTCAGCAGTTTGGAAAAGTCTCTCCCTAAGAAACTAAAATTTAAGCCAAACGTGCAAAGCAGATCGTAAACTAAAATGCGAAAGCTAAAACTATGAAGTCTAAGAGAAAAAATAGAAGAATATCCTTACAACCTTAGAGGGCACAAAGATTTCTTAGATAGGCTCTAAAGAAGCACACCCCATAAAAGACAAAAATGGATGAAAATTAGATAATATTAGAATTTAAAATATATGTTCTCCTGCGAATATTCTCGCTGTTCTGATTTTGTAGTAATCAGGGCAGGCTAACCATTCGCTATATTAAGACCATGCATGTGTCCCCAGACCTAGTTCTTTCCCTAGTTCTGGTTTTGTGAATGCTGGTGATAAAAAGAAAAGAAGAAAAAAAAAGAAAAAAAAAAAAGAATTTAAAATATATGTTCTGCTAAGACTGTTAAAAGTCAGGCCACAGTATGGGAGAAAAAATTTGTCATGTGTATATCTGACAAAAGACATATATCTGGAATATATAAAGAATCTTACAAATTAATGAAAACAACTCAGTTTTCTTCTAAAATATGAGAGGTCAGAAGATATGAATAGATAATTCACCAAAGAAGATAAGCAGATCCAAATAAGCACATGAGAAGGTACTTAATATCATTGGGTCAACAGAGACATGCAAATTAAAACCACAGTCAAACACTACTACACACCCACTAGAATGGCTAACATTAAAAAGACTGACAATGCGAGTGTTGGCAAGGAGGAGTAGCAACTGTAACTCCTATGTTATACACAGCTGGGAGAAGTCAAGTAAATCAAGGCATAAAAAGCTTAGCTGGATTTAATTTTATTTTAAACTTATTTCATGAACATTGTACCTAGTCAACAGGATAGATCTTGTAGAATTGATATAATGTAGTTTAACAATGTGTATTCTTTTTTCTTCTTTTTCAGTTAAAAGAGATGTTTCCAGGCTTTCGATTAGCACTTCCACCAAAACGCTGGTTTAAAGATAATTACAATGCTGACTTTTTAGAAGATAGACAATTAGGATTACAAGCATTTCTTCAAAATTTAGTAGCTCACAAGGACATTTCTCACTGGTATGTAACCAATTGAAATAAGAGATTATAAATGCATTTCAACAACTAGTTAAAACCAAAGAATAAATCTAGGACCATAGTTATTCAAGGTGAACAAAAACTATAAAACAAGTATAATTATTTGATTATTTGTTCTCTAACAAACACTGCATGGAATTTTCTTTTTTCAGTAAGAACTTTAATTGGTGTTTGATTTGTATTAACACTTAAAAAAGTCAGCAAAGTTAAAAGTTTAGTGTACCATATTCTAACCACTCAAGTGTTAACTTGATTTCAGGTTTTAATTTTTTAGCAATCATTTAAACAAGTGGCCCTCATATTAGATTATAGGTTAATATGATACTACGTAATTTTGAGGGTAATAATTTTTATATTTTTTCAAAGTAATGCAAAAATATGAAAATTATGAAGTTGAGTTAATTTATATAGAAGGTAAAGTGAAAATACCAAAAATCATTAAAAAGGGAAAGGATCTATGTGGCTTTTTTGCTTCTGAATATATTTATTTATAAGAAAATTGCTTTATGATTTAATATCAGCTGAATACCTAATTTAGGAACTTTATCAAATAAACCTATATTTTGAAAAATTATAGAGCCATTTACAAGGCAGCAATAGCATGTCTCAATACCTATGTCTGTAACTGTCTTTAGCAGTTTTTCACGTAAGGATGGAAAACAAGAAACCAACCTCACTTTATCTGCTCTTTATTCTCAGTGTTTTTCTGTGTATCTCCTATATTATACATAACACATTCTTTGCATATACGTCTTGGTTCTTAATGTGTGCTGCCTAAGCCTGATGGCTGCTTGAGACCTCTGCCCACCATTCTCATTTTCCTCTATGAAATGAACTACGATCCAGACTTCTTCTCTTAGCTTCACATCCATCTATGCAGTGGTATATACGAATCTTAACATCTTCTGGTATCTCAATGTGACCTAAAACCTAAAACAGACGTAAAAGCCTACTCTCCAAAGTTGCCCAAAAAATTCAACAGCATTATCTACCTGGAACCCCTTATTCCTTTTACATTTTAAATTTCACTGAAATCTGTCTGCTTTTCTCCATGCCTGCCATCAACCTAGTCTAAGCAGTTATCTCACCTTGGTTATTGCAGAAGCTTTCCCGCTGGTCTTCCTCATCCACCCTGATTTCTGTAGTCCATGGGAGGCACAGTGATCTTTTTTTCTTTTCTTTTATTCATGTTTATTCTGTTACAGTTGTCCCAGTTTTTCCCCTTTTCCCTCCTCCATCCTTTCCCCTACTTCCATAGTCCATCCCCACCCCTGTGTCCATGTCCATGGGTCATTCCTATATGTTCTGTGACTACTCCCTCCCCCTTCTCTCCACCCTTCCCCGCAGCCCAGTTTATTCTGGCAGCTCTCAGTCTATTACTTGTTTCCATGTCTCTGGTTCTGTTTTGCTCATTAGTTTATTTTGTTCATAGGTTCCCCTTATAAGTGATACCATTTGGTATTTGTCTTTTGCCATTTGGCTTATTTCACTTAGCATAATAGTCTCCGGTTCCATCCATGCCATCACAAAAGGTAGGACTTCTTTCTTTCTTTCTGCTGTGTAGTATTCCATTGTGTAAATGTACCACAGTTTTTAATCCACTCATCTACTGATGGCACTTAAGCTGTTTCCAACACTTGGCTATTGTAAATAATGCTGCTTATGAACATTGGGGTGCATAAGTTCTTCTGAATTGGTGTTTCGGGATTCTTAGGGTATGCTGGGTACAGTGATCTTTAGAAATGCAGTTTAACTCATTCTGCTCCTTGTCTACTTGCCTGTCTTTCTGACTTCATGTTTTGTTGTCATCCTCTGTACATCAGCTATATTGGTCTTTTTATCAAAATTTCCCAAAGTCACCTTGCTCCGTTGTCCCTTAGGGCCTTCAAATATTCTGTTCCCTGGAGAAGCAGTGTTTTACACTGCTGCCCTAGCCTAGGTAACTCCCATATTTCCTTCAGCTTTCAATAAGAACTTCACTTCCTTAGGAACTGGCTTTCCTTATTGCCTGCTAGTGCTTTATGCCAATGCCAAGAACTTGGCTTTGATCCCTCTTGCTAGAGAAGGCTAGATGGGTTTTAAGCTGTGTTGGAAATAAAACATTGGTTTTTGAAGTACTGTTCTAGATTAGAAGGAATAAGCCTGAACATCTGGACACAAGTGAGCTAAGAGCAAGTAGGAAAGAGACAATCAAAATCTAAACTAGGATCCCATCACAAGCCAAATGTGACCTCTGCACCCATAAGCCAGCTCCTGTACCATGACCCTCACTGTCACCAGCCTTGATCCACAATGCCCTATCCTCAGGGTGGTGGTTAATGCCATTTTTTAAAATATTTTCTTTTAACTAGTGAAGAATAATAAAGAGAAATACTAACTGATACAACATTTCTATCTGAATTCCCTCAATAATATTTTCATGCAGTGATCATTGTGCCTAATTTTGTTCTGACAGAATTGATATCTAGTATTTTTAGTATAATTTTTTACATAATTCTTAATTGACCTCATTGAATTGTCAGAATTAGTTTTGGGGGTGGTTTTTTAAGTATAACACTTAAGATAAAGAGCACATTTATGTATTAAACTACTGGTCTTTTAAAAAAATTGTGAAATGTAAACTGATACATACCTATGGAAGAAAAACAGGAAAATAAACAGTAAATAGAAGGTGAAGGTTCACTGGATGAAGCAGTTTTATAAGAAGTTTGATAGTACAGTAGACTCTTAAAACTTTTTCAAGAGGATCAAAGGAAGGGTTTAAGTTACAGGGCACATTTGCTGTGATAATAAAAACAGTGCTAAGGGATACTGTCTGTGTCTCCTTTTCTTCAGGCCAGGTAAGTCAACAACTGATCTTAATTTTATAGAAGAGTTTTCCCAAACACTAAATCAGCACTCTAGCTAATGTATAAAGAGAAAGAAAGAGCCTTACCTTACCTTTAATTCCAGACTGTTGGATGTTCCCTTAGTCAGGTGCTTTTTTCCTATCCAGGTGTTATACTTATCTTTATTATCTGGTCAAATGGAAGCAAAGTATAAAGGATTGAATACAGATGACAGATTAGGGGCTGTATTGAACCTATCAGTGAACAAGTTTTAAGAAAAAGAATAAGACTTTTTTTAATGATTTCTATTGAAATTATAGACTATTTAATAATATAGACTCTTGAGTACATTTGATTTGAATTCACTTGATTTATTTATATCATACATTGATAGTATATAGGAAATTACTGAGCAGAACCATGGCACATGTAGACAGTCAAATATTTATCAAATCTAAAAAAGGTTCTCTAGTCAGTTATTCTCAAGCAGGGATATGCACTTCCTTTTGTGGGAGAAAAGGGGTATCAGAATTTTTGAGAAAGAAATTGTTTTCCTCAACATTGTCTCCCAGAGATTCTTTTGTGACCCTCCCCTTGGATGGGAGTAGAGCTGGAGAGTACTGACTTTCCTTTTCCAGTTGAGCCCTTTTGAAACAGAAGAAATATATAGTGAACCACTGAAAAAATGTTTTGTAAATCAAAGTTGTAAAACCAGTTTTAAATTTCATTCTTAATGCTACAGATTAAAGAAAGCAGGGTATAGAATATAACCTCAGAACTATATTAAAGAGAACTTAGGGAATCCATTGGATTTCATCTGAGTAGAACTCTAGTGAGCCATAGATCATGAGGATTTTTAGAGAAGGAGAATGAAATAGAAAAACCTCTCCAAAAAAAGATTCCTACAGCTAATTACATTGTCAACGTCACAGTTGATCTTGGGCTGAATTTCTACTATAAAACAAAGGCATAAAAAGAAAGATATGAATTCCCTCTCCTACTTTTTCTTTCTGAGCAGCAGCATCATGCCAATAATTAAGAGTAATTTGTGAACATAAAAATATTACTAAAAATGAAGGCATCTGGGTATAAACCCATAAGAAAACAATGTCTCACAGTGGTTTATCATACACTGAAAGTATTAAAAAAGATCATTCTCTTCTTAGGATGTTCCTTTTTAGTCTTAAAGGCCATTATCTCAGGGTTTCATCCAAACTTTTGACTTCTCAATATCAAGATACTTTATTTCCTGTATTGCATTTTTGCCTAATAGATGGTTTTCCAGTGTAAATAATGAGTGGGTGGGAAACAGACCAGGTTGAATGGGGTGAGAGTGAAGTGGCTGGGAAGGGGAGAGAATCCAAATAAATCAAAATACAAGAGAAAAGAATTTAAGGGTAGAAAAAGGCACATGTTTACACTCAGAAGAAATTTAAGAGCTGCCTCTACCATGTGCACTGTGTGACCTTGAGTGAGTCATTTTATCTCTCTGAACTTTGGTATCATTTGTAAAATGATAAAATAATGCCTATTCTTTCTTTACATGATAGTTGTGAAAATTAAATAAAATAGGATATGTTGCCCTATGTGTACAACATACTTTGAAAATGTCAGAAAACATGAGGTGATGGATATGTTAATTAGCTTGATTGCAGTTCATGTTTCACAGTGTGCATATATCAAATCAAGTCATACATTTTAAATGTGTACGATTTGTAATTGTCAATTATACCTCAATAAAGCTGGGAAGAAATGTTGGCTTTATGAATGTAGAGACTGTAAGGCTTTAAGTACTAAATTAATTTTGTACATGAAAAGAAAAAGAAGGAAAGAAAATGTTAATGTATTATTGCTTCTTGGAGAGATGAAATTAGAGGAAATATAACATTGTTGACATATTTTAGGATTATCATGTGAAAAAGGGCTTACATTTATCTTGAATGGTCCCAAAAGCACAACTAAGACTCATGAATTGAAGCTGCCAGGAGAAAAGTCCCAGCTCAGTGGAGGAAATAATTTTCTAATTTTCAGTTGTTCAAACATAGGATGGAATATTCCCTATTTTGGGAGGTGTTTAGTTATTCTCTTGGCCAAACATGTTAAAGGGATCAAACATGCTACAGATGGTTCCACTTGACCACATTAAGATTCTTTCCATCTCTATAATTCCCTGATTATAAATACTCACGTTTTTTCTGTTTCCTTGAATATGTCCTTTACTACCTATATTGTCAAAATTTTAAAGTCCAGAAATTTGCTCCTCTTTAGGATCTTCTGGATTGCTTCTGCACATCGCTTATCTATATTAATTCTGGATTTTTTTTCTTATTGCCATTGCTCTATATTAATTCATATTTGGGAGGGGGGAGATTTCACTAAAAACCCCATTTTTCTTGTTATGACCATCCCCTGACATCGTAACCTATGTGGCCCAGTTGAACCCAAAGTCCCATTCCCTTTTCAGCATAAGTTGACATCTCCTTTATATAATACATTAAGAAATTATATTTCTGTCCTCTTACACCTTAAAAAATTAAATATCCACATTTATGTTTTAACATACATATACAGTTGTCTCTGTCCAAAACTGCTTTTATAGAGTGGAATATTTTTATAAAAAGAGAGTTTAGGCCCAGCTGGTGTAGCTCAGTGGATTGAGCGCGGGCTGGGAACCAGGGGGTCCCGGTTCGATTCCCAGTGGAGGCACATGCCTGGGTTGCAGGCCAGGTCCCCAGTGAGGGCCATGTGAGAGGCAACCATACATTGCTCCTTCTCCCTCCCTTCTCCTCTCTCTAAAAATTAAATAAAATAAAATCTTTAAAAAATAAAAAAATAGTTTAATTTCCTCAGTTATTAACCTGTTTTTGATAACTGCAAAATATAAGCATAGCAATACTATATTTCATTATTTCCAAATTTATGGTAATTCAGAAATGGGATGGTCGGGATTTTTCCCTTGATCTTCCTAGGCAAAATATTTAAGTAAACTAATATAATAAAAAAGATTTCAAGAAAAATCTTTAACTTTTTTCACTCACAGTAATTACTTTTCAGTTAAATTACTTTAGATGCATCCCCCAAAGAAGAAACAGATGAATTATAAGTTAGAAATAGTATTTGTTCATAACAAGATAAACATTTTTAGAATAGTTCAAACTAACACTTCTTTGAAAGAGATAAAGTAATCTATTCACCATTTAGATTGGTCTCTGTACCATAATTCTGAATTATGTTTTATGTCTTACAGTTTTTATGTAACAAATTCTCCATCTCTTCTGTTCATAAGATCTTAAAAAATAGTTTAAAATCTTTGTAGCTTCTATATATTTTATGGTATTTGGTTGCTTGTATGAATCCACATAAACCAACTTGTTTATTTTGGTATATTATCAGTCAACTTGCTTAAAAGACTGTATAGCTTCAAAGTAACTTTTGCTTCTTACAATCTTTTGTAAACTTATTTGTACCCCAGCTAATTTTTTTTTTCCTTTGAAAAGCCTGGCAGTGAGAGAATTTCTTTGTCTGGATGATCCACCAGGTCCATTTGATAGCCTAGAAGAAAGCAGGGTGAGTACTGTATTATATGTCACATGAAAAGAGGAACAAATAATTCAGTACAATAACTACAGTGTTCCTTGAATGGAATGGCAAACAGCAAAATATTATAATTTCAAACCATGGTAGTTTTGCACAGGAAGATTTTAATATTTGAGTCAAAGGTTTTTTTCAATGAAATGCATGTAACTAGTTCAGTGAAAAAGTAAAAATTCATGGTTGTCATGTAGTCAGTAAAGCTCTAAAATTAAATCCTGCATTTTATTCTCTTTATTTTTACTGTTTCAAGAAAAATAGAAAAATTATTTGGGAATTTATTTTACTACATCCAGTAGCACTATTTTGTATGCTAAAGTATTCTTCCATCTAAGTATCAAAGTCAGGAACCTACAGTTAAAATAAAATTGAAAACTTATTTTCAGAGATAGAAGTTACTGATTTGTTACCATATCAGCTCAAGCTTGATGCTGCTCAGATTACACTAATTGACGTGTTAAAGTGGCCTATTTCTTGAAGCAGTTGGCGAGATTATCAAAACAGATTTGGTAATAATAGATTAGCTAGGGCTTTTTTGTAAGTTTTTTCCCCAAATGTTTAATGGTGTTTAAATGGAACAGATTTAATTAGTAAGTTTCTACTGTTTTCAGTTAAACTGAATCAGTTCCTTGTATTAGAGTGAACACCTTAGCTTTTTTGAAGTAAAATCATCTTTATCGAAGTAAAATCTTTATCCATAAGATTTGCTATTTGCTATTCTATGGTAAATGTACAGTTGAATAATTTTAGTAAATTTATAAAGCTGTGCCATAATCCAGTTTTAGAAATTCCCATCACCTCGGAAGAAATGCCTGCAAGCCATTTTGCGATCTGTTAGTCCCAGCCCCTAACTACTGGTCTGCTTTCACTCTGCAAATTTGCCTTTTCTGGATATTTCATATAAATATAATCACAATTTGTGTGTATGCCTGTATGAATCAGTATTCAATTATATAATTTTTATATGTACAGATTTATAACTATATATAATCTTTGTATATATAAAACATAATTTTTATTTATTTTCTTTCGTTATAATATTTTTTTTTTATGACAGAACAAGAAGTTTACCAGGGAAGGGAGGTGGGGTTAGAGGGGGTGGGGGGAGGGGAGGGGAGAGGATGCAGACAACTGTAATTGAACAACAATAAAGTAATTATTAAAAAAAAAAAAAGAACAAGAAGTTTACTTCAGTTCTCTGTAACACTTAGAAAATTCCTGGAGCATTAAATCACATAATTCCAGATTGTTCATTGCACGATCGAATCCATGATTCTTACACTAAACTTACATTAGCTTCTATTAATACAACCCAAAAAGTATAATGAGTTTGGTAATGGTCTCATTATTATTTTGATTATTGAATATACTCCTTACTTAGTTTTAGTTGCCTCACTTAACTGGTCTTTTCTGTTGTTGTTGTTGTTCTATTACAGTTGTCCCAATTGTCCACCATAGCTCTCCCCTGCCCCACCCACCTCCTATTCCCACAGTCAATCCCCAAACTGTTGTCCATGCTATGGGTATTTATAATTGTTCCTTGACTAGACCCTTCCCCTTCTTTGCCCCTTATCCCCATTCTCCCACCCCTCTGCCCACTGTCAGTCTTATTTCCATGCCTCTGGTTCTGTTTTGCTCATTTGTTTGTTTTGTTCATTAGTTCCTCGTATAGGTGAGATCATATGGCATTTGTCTTTCACCTCCTGGCTTATTTTACTTAGCATAACATTCTCTATACATGCTGTTGCAAAAGGTAGGAGTTCCTTCTGTCTTTCTGCTGAGTAGTATTCCATTGTGTAAATGTACCACAGTTTTTGATCCACTCATTTATCCAGGGGAATTTAGGCTGTTTCCACCACTTGGCTATAGTAAATAATGATGCTAGAACATAGGGATGCATAAGTTCTTTTGAATTGGTGTTTCAGGATTTTTAGGGTATAATCCCAGCAATAGAAACACTGGATCAAAAGGCAGTTGCATTTTTAGTTTTCTGAGGAAATCCCATACTGTTTTCCACAGTGGCTGCAGCAGTCTTCACCAAGAGTGCCCTAGGGTTCCCTTTTCTTCACAACCTCACCAGCACTTGTTTGTTGATTTGTTAATGATAACCATTCTGACCACTGTGAGGTGGTATCCATTGTGGTTTTAATTTGCAACTCTCTGATGGCTAGTGATGTTGTGCATCCTTTCATATGCCTGTGGACCCTCTGTATAACCTCCTTGGAGAAGTGTATGCACATCCCTTGCCTATTTTTTCATTGGATTGTTTGTCTTCCTGGTGTTGGTCATATGAGTTCTTTATATATTTTGGAGATCAAACCCTTGTCTAAGGTGTCATTGGCAAATATATTTTCCCATACAATTGATGCCCTTTTCATTTTGCTGATGTTTTCTTTAATGTGCAGAATTTTTTAATTTGATGTACTCTCATTTGTTTATTCTGTCCTTTATTTCCCTTGCCTTAGAGCTGGGGTGTCAAACTCATTTTCACCAGGGGCCACATCAGCCTCGTGGTTGCCTTCAAAGGGCTGAATGTAATTTTAGGACTGTATAAATGTAACTATTCCTTAACTGTTAAGGCATTGAAATTATATTCGGCCCTTTGAAGGCAACCACGAGGCTGATGTGGCCCCTGATGAAAATGAGTTTGACATCCCTGCCTTAGGAATATATTGGTGAAAATATTGCTGCATGGGATATCTAAAAGTTTACTGCCTGAGTTTTCCTCTGGGACTTTTATGGTGTCATGGCTTATGTTTAACTCTTTCATCCATTTTGAGTTTATTCTGGTGTATGATGTTAAGTTGATGGTCTAGTTTAATTTGTTTTTGTTGTTTTGTTTTGTTTTGTTTTTTTTGCATGTACCATTTTAGTTCTCCCAATACCATTTGTTGAAGAGGCTATTTTTATTCCATTTTATGCTCCTGTACCCTTTGTCAAATATTAATTTACCATAGAGACCTGGGTTTATTTCTGAGTTCTCTATTCTGTTTCATTGATCTATGTGTCTGTTCTTACACCAGTACCAAAATCTTTTAATTACAGTGGCCATGTAATATGGTTTGATGTCAAGTCCTGTGGTCCCTCCTACTTTGTTCTTCTTTCTCAAGATGGCTGAGGCTATTCAGGGTCGCTTTTGGTTCCATATAAATTTTTGAAATACTTGTTGTAAATCTGTGAACCGTGTCATTGGTATTTTTATAGGGATTACATTGAATCTATAGATTGCTTTGGGTAGTAGACATTTTGATGATGTTAATTCCTGCAATCCATGAACATGGTATATGCTTCCATTTATTTTTATCTTCCTTAATTTCTTCCTTCAGTGTTCTCTAGTTTTCCGAGTACAGGTCTTTTACTTCCTTGGTTAAATTTATTCCTAGGTACTTTTTTTTTCTTGTTGCTATAGTAAATTGGATTTTTTTCCTAGTTTCTGTTTCTTATATTTCATTATTGGTGTACAAAATGCCTTTGATTTCTGAATATTGGCTTTGTATCCCACTATTTTACCAAATTCACTTACTAGGTCAAGTTTTTTGGTGGAGCCTATAGGGTTTTCTAGGTACATTATTATCATGTCCTTTGCAAATAATTACAGTTTTACTTCTCCTTTCCAATTTGGATTCCTTTTATTTCTTTTTCTTATCTGATTGCTATGGCTAAAACTTCCAATACTATGTTGAATAAAAGTGGTAAAAGTGGACACCCCTGTCTTGTGCCATATCTTAGGGGGAAAGCCTTTCAGTTTTGCCCGTTGAGTATGATATTGGCTGTAGGTTTCTCATAACAGCCTTTATTATGTTGATGTATTCTCCCTCTATTACTACTTTGCTGAACATTTTTATCAGAAGTAGGTGTTGTACTTTATCAAATACTTTTTCAGCATCTATTGATGTCATGATGTGATTTTTGTCTTTCCTTTGATTTCTGTGGTATATTATGTTTATTGATTTGCAAATATTGTACCATCGGTGCATCCTTTGGATGAATCCCACGTGATCTTTTTAATGTATTGCTGGATGCAGTTTGCCAATATGTTTTTTAGGGTTTTAGCATTTATGTTCATCAGCGATATTAGGCTATAGTTTTCTTCCTTTATTATGTCTTTACCTGATTTGGGGATTAAGATAATACTGGTCTCATAAAGAGTTTGGGTGTCTTCCCTGTTTCTGAATTTTTTGGAATACCGTATGTCACCTTGTATAATGCGTTGCTGTGTGTAATGCACACCATGATTTTGGACCAAACTTTCAGGAAAAAACATCTATCATTTTAATTTTTAATTCAATTTTATTTTTTTATATTTAGAAACAAAACTGATTATCATAATCCAGGGTATTATATTGCATACAAATATGTGTTGCTTTCTAGTGTTAACACTTTTAATGTATAAACAAAAATAAAAGAATTAGCAACATTTTATATAAAAAAGATTTATTACCTCCCATGTATTATGTGCATCCTTATTTTTCCCTCAGAAATTTGAGCAACAACATGCACATGGTGCATGACAAAATATAGTAGTCTCAGGATAGAAGTTAGCTCTTCCGTTAGTGTTTGTACAATTTCCCTGTGAAACCATCTGGACCAGGGATTTTCTAGGCCAGGAGTTTTTTGATTACTGCCTCAATTTCACTAGTTCTTGTCAGTCTGTTCAGGCTTTCTGCTGCTTCTTGATTCAGTTTTGGAAGATAATAGGTTTCTAGAAATTTCTCCATTTCATCCAGGTTTTCAAATTTCTTCCATATAGTTGTTTATAGTAATTTCTTACCATCCTCTTTTATCTGTGGTATCAGTTGTAATCTCTCCTTTTCATTTCTGATTTTATTTATGTGTGTCCCCAAACAAGCCATTGTGATCCAAAAAGATGCTCAGTATGATTTCAGTTTTATTGAATTTGTTGAAGCATGTTTGGTCCTACCATGTGGTCTATTTTTGAGAATGTTCCATTAGCTTTTGAAAAGAATAAATATTTTGCTTTGGGGTGAAAGGTTCTGTACATATTAATTAAGTGCATTTGATCTAGAGTGTTGTTCAGTGCCACAATATACTTGTTGATTCTTTGCTTGGAAGGTCTATTCCATTGTTGGCAGTGGGGTGTTAAAATCCCCTAGTATAAGTGTGTTGTTGTCAATACTTTTCTTGAAGTCATCCAAGATTTTCCTTATGCATTTAGATTCTCCTATATTGGATGCATATATGTTTATAATATTTATGTCTTCTTGATGGATTCATCCCTTGAATATTATGAAGTGTCCTTTTGTATCTCTTTTTATGGCCTTTGTTTTGAAGTCTATTTTGTCCAATATGAGTATTACTACCCCAGCTTTTTTTTCCTGTTTGCTTGTAATATTTTTTTCCAACCCTTCACTTTTAGTCTGTGTAGGTCTTTTGTTCTGAGGTGGGTCTGTTGTAGGCAACATATATGTGGGTTGTGTTTTCTTATCCACTCAACTACCCTTTGTCTTTTGATTGGAGCATTTAAACCATTTACATTTAAGGTTATTATTGATAGGTACTTATTCATTGCCATTTTTTACCTTTATTCTTGTGTCCCACTCTTTCTTTTTCTTCATCTTCTGAATGCAGTCCCTTTAGCATCTCTTGCAATGCTGTTTTGGTGGAAGTGTGTTCTTTTAGCCTTTTTCTTTGTCTCAGAAGATCCTTATTTCACCTTCCATTTTAAATAAGAGCCTTGCTGGGTAGAGTAGTCTTGGTTGCAGTTCTTTGCTGTTCAATACTTGGAATATTTCTTGCCATTCCCTTTAGGCCTTAGTGTTTCTGTTATCAGCTGATGGCCTTATCGGAGCTCCCTTGTATGTTACTAACTTTTGAAAAGTATAAATATTATGCTGTGTCTCCCTTGCAGCTTTTAAGATTCTCTCTTCGTCTTGGAATTTTTTTCCTGCATTGCCATCTAACTCACTGATTCAGTCCTCTGCTTCATCTAGCCTGCTTTTGATTCCTTCTACTGTGTTCTTCTTTTCAGATATTATATTCTCCATTTTTTCCTGGCTCTTATTGATAGTTTCTATGTCCTCTTTTATGCTAGTGTAGTTCTCAGTAAGTTCCTTATAGCTTCCCTACAGTTCTTGATAGTTCTCACAGAGCTCATTGAACATCCTTAGAACCATTATTTTGAACCCAGTGTCTGATAGTTTGCTTGCCTCTATTTCATTTAGCATTCTTCCTGGGGATCCCTCCTTTCCTTTGTCTCAAGTATTTACTTTCGATTGGGGGGAAGGTGTTTCTTTTCTCCCCATTTTAGGTGACTCTTGCTTGTTTCCGTGTGTTAGATTGATCTGCTTTGACTCCCTCTCTTCGTAGTGTGACCTTATGTGGTAGGAGACTTGTGGGCTTCAGTGGTGGAATTCTCTTGGTCTCCTGAACTTAATGCTGTTGGGATGCCCTTTATGCTATTTATGTGGGCTCTCTGGTTATAATTGGGTTTTCGTTGTTATTGGGTCATTCTTTAGTGGGTCCTTTTCTCTGGCTGGCTGACTGAGAGTCACTCTGCCCACCACGCCTTGTATGCTGTTGTACAGTTGCTACCAGGACAATACCAAACATCCCAGGAAACAAACACACACCCGCAAAAATACTCCCTACCCACAACAACGTACTATCAACAAACAGCAAGTGAGCCAATATTGATAAAGGTGCAAAGAGATAAAGACTATTATAAGAAAGGAAAAATGAGTATAAGATGACTAATTGAATGAAAAAGATTTTGAGAGTGCTAAGGGAGGAGCAATACTAAGAGTAGGGAATAAATACAAGGCGAAGAGAGAAAAAAAGTAAAGTTTACATCATAAATAAAAAAGGGAGGGAAAAAGGTGGAATAGAGTAAGAGTAGGGAAGCGTATACTATTAGGTTTTAACAGAAATTTTAAAAATATATAGAGAGAAAAAAATAGGAATCAAATGGGAGAAAAATTCCCACCACAGTGTTATCAACAAGAAATTAGCGAAGATTAATATAGGTGGGTTGGGAATAAAATGGAAAAAAAGAAAGAAAAGTTTAAGAGATGTCTAGAGGAAAGAGTGGGTAGAGGGAGAGGGAATACTAAGATTGAGGAATGAAAACCAGGCTAAGACAGGGGAAAATTAAAATTTAAAACAAAGGAAAAGGGGCAGGAGGAAGGCAATATGGAGTAGGAATGAGGAACAGTAAGCTTTGAGGTTTGAAATACAAAAATAGTGAATATCTAGTAATAAAGATGAAGAAATGAAGTAACAACCACCATATTCACAACCAATGAACAAAAATTTATAAAGGTGGAGAGAGAGTAAAGGTATTTTAAGAACAGGAAAAAGTGTGAGATGATTAATGACAAGAAAAATGGGTTTGAGTGGCTCGAGGGGGTAGTAAGAGTACCAAAAGGAAACAAGTTATAGCAAGAGAGAAAATGAAGTTTAAAACAAAAATAAGAAGAGGAAATGAGGTAAAATGGAATAGTTGGGAGGAGCAAAATATGACATTTGAAATAAACTATAATGTAAAATGTTAGTGACCCAGGTAGGCCCAAACTTGAAGGATAAGAAATGAATGTTTAAAAGCTATACAGGAGAGAAAATAACACAAAAATATGAAGAAGACCACAGTGAAATTCTCTTAGTAGAATCTAGTGTTTACCACTGTTTTTTCTTTCTGGATCCACCACTGGTGATGTCAGGTAGTGTCCCAGTCTGGCCCTAGGCAGTGTGTTCAAGGCTACCGGTGATCCATAATCTGTGGCTGCCCTCTTCTGTTGTTAATCTAGTCATCCTGTAATCAGCAGTCAGGCTTAAGCACCACAGGGTGGGGCAGAGTAGTTACTGCAAGTGAAGCTATTGCTTCACCTCAGGCTGATGCCACTTGGAGGGGTCTGCTCTGCCTGAGCAAGATGGCTCCTGCAGTATGGGGAATGACTCAGCACAGGGATCCTAGCAGCTGCACCCTCAGTTCTCTCCCCAAATCACCATCCCCATACTCTCCTCAAGTTTCTCTAGTCCATTCAGCCCTTCTTTTGCTGGAGCCCAGGTTAAGTGTCTGCAATGAAACTTTCTGTGTTGGCCCCTTAAGAGGCTTTCTGGGGGCTTCTGGCCAAGATGGAGGTTAGGTAGACACACTTTGCCTCCTCGCACAACCAAACAAAGAACAGCAACAATTTAAAAAAACAAAAAACAACCAGAGCTGACAGAAAATCAAACTATGGAAGTCTGACAACCAAGGAGTTAAAGAAGACACGTTCATCCAGACCGGTAGGCGGGGTGGAGCCAGGCAGCTGGGGCAGAGAGGACTTGCAACAAGGCAGCAGCTGGCAGACCGAGCAGGGCTGCAATTTGCAGTCGGGCGGTCCCACAGTCATGCATAAATAAACCAAGAGAAATAGCTGGGGAGCAACATAGACGGAGCAGCCCAGGGTCCAAGCACAAGGAAATAAAGACTCAAACCATTGATTGAAAACACCTGCGGAAGTTTAGGCAGCAGTGGGAAGAACTCCCGGCCTCACAGATTTCCTTGGAGAGACCCACAGGGTCATAGAACATGCCACCTATGCAGCAAGCCCACCCGTGTGGGAATCAGCACCAGAAGGGCCTAATTTGCTTATGGGTAGGGAGAGAGCAACTGAAATCCAGCAGAGAGTGGAGCAATCGCCATTGTTCTCACTCAGACCCCTATCCCACAAACAGTGTCACAATGCAGTGATGTGGGTTGCCCCACCCTGGTGAACACCTAAGCCTCCGCCTCTTAAAGTAACAGCACTCCAAGAGAAAAAAAATGGCCCAAATGGAAGAACACATCAAAGCTCCAGAAAAAATACAACTAAGCTGTGAAGAGATAGCCAATCTATCAGATGCACAGTTCAAAACACTGGTAATCAGGATGCTCACAGGATTGGTTGAATTTGGTCTCAAATTAGATGAAAAAATGAAAACTATGCTAAGTGAAATAAAAGAAAACATTCAGGGAACCAATAGTGATGAGAAGGAAACTGGGACTCAAATCAACAGTGTGGACCAGAAAGAAGAAAAAAACGTCAACCAGAAAAGAATGAAGAAACAAGAATTCAAAAAAATGAGGAGAGGCTTAGGAACCTCCAGGACATCTTTAAACGTTCCAACATTCGAATTATAGGGGTGCCAGAAGAAGAAGAGGAAGAACAGGAAAGTGAAAACTTACTTGAACATATAATGAAGGAGAACTTCCCCCAATCCGGCAAAGCAAATAGACTTCCAGGAAGTCCAGGAAGCTAAGAGAGTCCCAAAGAAGTTGGACCCAAGGAGGAACACGCCAAGGCACATCATAATGACATTACCCAAGATTAAAAATAAGGAGAGAATCTTAGAAGCAGCAAGAGAAAATGGGACAGTTACCTACAAAGGAGTTCCCGTAAGACTGTCAGCTGATTTCTCAACAGAAACCTTACAGGGAAGAATGGTCTGGAGAGAAGTATTCCAAGTTATGAAAAGACAAGGACCTATATCCAAGAATACTCTATCCAGCAAAACTATCATTTAGAATGGAAGGGCAGATAAGATCAAATTAAAGGAGATCATCATCACCAAGCCCTTATTATATGAAATGTTAAAGGGCTTTATCTAGGAAAGGGAGGATGAAAAAGTATGAACAGTGAAATGACAGCAAACTCACAGTTACTAAAAGCCACACCCAAAACATGAACAAAAGCAAACTAAGCAGACAACTGGAGCAGGAGCAGAACCACAGAAGTGGAGATCACTTGGAGGGTTATTAACAGGGGAGTGGGAGGGGGAGAGAAGGGGAAAGGGTACAGAGAATAAGTAGCATGGGTGGTGGGTAGGGGATAGACAGAGGGAGGATTGGAATAGTGTGGAAAATGTGGAAGCCAAGGAGCTTGTGTGTATGCCCCATGGACATGAACTAAAGGGGGGAATGTGGGTGGGAGAGGGGGTGTTGGGGGGAGGGGAGGGGAAATGGGACAGCTGTAATAGCATAATCAATAAAAATATATTTTAAAAAAATATAAATTTTTTTTTTAAAAAAGAGGCTTTCTGTGTCTCCAGCCATCTCTCCCTGACAGACAGAAACCCCAATGCTTTTCACTGCTGGATATTATCTGGGTTCCATTCTAACTCTGGTGCTATAGACTGGGAGGCCCAGCTTGGATTTTAGACCCCACATTTCTCAGTGGGAAACCCTAGCAACTGAAATTTCCCTCTGGCACTTCAGCTGCCACCTGTGGAAGCCCAGTCAGCCCTCTCACATCTGCTCCACACTCAGTAGCGGTCTTATTGTCATGAAGTGCTTTCTCCTGTCTGTCCGTGGCTATAAGGCTTCTCTCCAGCTATTGTTCAGTTGGTTATTCTGGATGATTTCTCTACAATTTAGTTGTAATTCCAGATTGGTCCTGGGAGGAGGTTAGTGTAGCTTCCATGTATTCCTCTGCTATCTCGGATCTTAGCATAATGTGTTTGAGGGTCATCCATGGTATAGCCTCTATCAACATGTTAGTACTTTTTGTTACTGAGTGGATTTTCATTTTCATGTACTACATTTTGTTTGGGATTGTTTTCAGTTTTGTGCTGTTATAAATAATTCTGTTATGAACAGTCTTGTAGAGGGCTTTGTGTGGACTTGTTTTCATTTCTCTTAGATTGATCCCTGGGAGTGGAATATTTGGTTATATGGCAAAGATCATGTTTAACTTTTTAAAGAAACTTACAGACTATTTTCTAAAATGCCTGTACCATTTTACGTTCCCATCAATAGTGTATGAGAGTTCCAGTTCACTCACAAATATTCTTTCTTTTCTTCTAAGCTTTAAAATTGGGGTTATTTTACCTTTAAAATTTACATCCTAGTTCCTTTTTAAAGATTGATAGAGCTGACATCACTGAATCTCCCTTCCTATATGCTACAAGTGTCTCAAGATGAACTCAGTCTGCCCTTTTCAACAGAACAAGCATTCTCCAATCCCCACCACTACCTATTGTCTGACACTGGCCTCACCAAGTATATGCAGGGAGTAATGGAAGACGAGGCTGCAGAATGAGGAGTGAGGCTAGATCATGCTCTGGATTACCTAGAGCACCAACCAGAGCATTGATATAATAATATAATATTATCTACCTTTTGAATTACATCCATTGCTGTGGGTATGTGGTGGTATTTCATTCTAGTTTTAATTTGCATTTCGCTAATGATTTTTTTATTTTGACCAATTTTTCATGGGCTTATTAACCATTCAGATTTTCTTTGATGAATTGTCTAGTTAAGCCTTCTGCCCATTTTTTAAAATTTAGGCTGTTTGTCTTATTGAGTTATAAGAGTTTTTTATTTTGGATACAAGTCCCTTATCAGATGTATGATTTATAAATATTTTCTCCCAGTCTGTGCGTGTCTTTTCATCTTGTTAATGGCCTTTGAAGTGCTAATGTTTTTAATTTCAGTTAAGTTCGTTTTATCACTTTATGGCTTATGCTTTTGGTGGTATATCATAAGAACTCTTTGCCTAATACAGGGTCACAAAGATTTTTTTTTCTAGAAATTTTAGAGTTGAAGCTGCTACATTTAAGTCTCTGACCCATCCCAAGCTAATTTCTTTGTAAGGTGTGAGAAAAGAGTCTCAAGTTCCTATAGATATATAATTGTGTCACTGCCCTTTATTGATTTGTGTTGACACCTTTATCAGTAGAAGGGTTTGCTTCTGGACTTTTATTTTCTTCACCTATCCTCATATCAACACTACACAGCCCTATTTACTATTGCCCTCTTGTGGCTGTTTAACTGGTATATCTTTTTCCATTCTTTGCTTTCAAATTGTTTGTATCTTTCAATCTAAAGTCTGTCTATTGTACATAGCATATAGTTAGGTGTTGGCCATTTATTCAGTCTGACATATCTGCCTTTTACTATTTGTTTTCTATCTCTCTCATCTGTTTGGGTCTTCTTTCTGCTTAACTGCCTAACACTGGGTTAAATAAATAAGTATGCTATTTTGATTCCTCTGTAGAAACTTTTTAGTGGTTGCTCAAGGTATTGTAATGTGCATCTTAACTCTACTTCAGAATAAAACTTAATTCCAATAAATTATACACTTGGCTCCAATATATCCTCTTCCTGCCACGTGTTGCTGTTATTATATAATTTATATCTATATATGTTATCAATATAACAATACAGTGTAGTAATTATTTCTTTCTACAACCTTTTGTCTTTTAAACAACTTAAGAAAATGAGAAAACATGTTATACACTCTTTTATATTGATTCATATATTTATTATTTTCTTCCCATGGATTGGTGTTTTCGTCTACTTTTACATCCTTTCAGCTTTAAAGCCTTTATGTAGTATCTCTTATAAGACAGCAAGTCCTCAGTCTTTGGTTTTCTGAGAATATTTTTTTTTCTTTTATCCTCACCTGAAGACATTTTTTCATTGCTTTTAGGAAGAGAAGAAGGGGGAAGGGGGAGGCATAAATATTGATATGAGAAACATCAATTGGTTAACTCTCACAGGCTCCCCAGCTGGGAATCAAATCCACAACCTGGGTATGTGCCCTGACCAGGAATCGATCCCACAACGCTCAGTGCACAGGACGATGCTCCAACCAAACCATACTAGCCAGGGCTTAGAATGTTCGTTTTTAAAGCATAGTTTAGTTGACAGGTTCTTTTCTTTCACTATTTTGTATCTTTCCATTGTCTTCTGGACTCCATTGTTTCTGGTGAAAAGTCAGCCTTTAATTATATTATTGTTCCCATGTACATGGTGAGTCATCATGGCCTTGGTACTTTCTAAATGGGGGTATACACTAATCCTCAGAGTGACCTCATATAGTAGTTACTTTATTATCCTCTTTTGCAGAAGTGGAAACTGAGGACCAGAAAGGTCAGCAGAGTCAGGGCCGTGTGATGAAGCCTGGGCTCCTTACAGGGTGTCTATAGCCTCCAATTTTGAGGCCTTCATGGTAGTTAAACTGTGTTGCATAGAAGTCCTGTGTTGCGCTTCTCAAAATAATCCTACACTATCTCTGTGTACCTGCAGTGACTCTGGGGTAGAGCTAAAGGGATGTTGGAAGGCACATGCTCACCATCTTGCCCATAGCCAGCAACTGCCATTGAATATACTCTCCACATAGTCATGGAGGAAGACCATAAGCATAGTCATGCAATGAGCTCAAAAAAGACAACCATGTTAGCACCATGATAGGAAGCACAAGCCTTCAACTGACAATGGGACATACTGGAGGGGCATGTTAACTTTGTGTTCTGGGTCATATACTTGCATCATTCTCCTTAAAGTAAGGAGAAGTGTAGAAATCTGAGATTTTCTCAGGTGATTTTTTAAAAGAAAAAGGTTATGTAAATAAAAATAAGCAGTAATGAATATACAAAATAGTGTCATGTGTCATTCACATGAGACTATTTTTATGTAAATGAACACATACGAGGTCTGTCCAGAAAAAGTCCAGCCATTGTTAAAATAACAAGAATGGTTTGCGCAACATTATATAATCTGGCAGCCAAGGAGAGTGAACTGGAATGCACATGTGAGAACAAAGACGACTTCACTGCACTAGTCAGTGGGGACGGCAGATGCCACTGCGTGAGTATGTGTACTATGTGTCTGTCACATTCAGAATGACTGAGCAAGTAGAACAACCAATCTGCATCAGATTTTGCATCAAGCTTCAACATTCCTCCATAGAAACTATTTGGATGATTCAGAAGGCTGCAGCTATGGGCAACTGGTGATTGGCAGCTTCATCACAAAAACATGCCTACCCATGCATCACATCTCTTGCAGTTTTTTGGTGAAACATCAAATCACCCAGCTGACTCAGCCCCGCAACAGCCCAAATTTGGCACCCTGTGACTTCCTACTTTTCCCAAAACAAAAATCACCGATGAAAGGGAAGAGATTTCAGACTGTCAATGAGATTCAGGAAAATATGCCAGGACAGCTGATGACAATTGGGAGAACTGTGTGAGGTCCCCAGGTGCCTACTTGGAAAGGGACTGAGGCATCATTGTCCTGTGTTCAATGTTTTTTATATCTTGTATTTTCTTCAATAAATGTGTCTATTTTTCATAGTATATGGCTGGGTACTTTCTGGACCAACCTCAAGATCTCTTTCTGTTTATCACACTTTGCATCATTGAGCTTCTTAGTTTTGGCAGATTAGTGCTCAACATCGGACCTAGGAATGTGTTGGCCATTATCTGTTCAAATAATTTTTCATTCCTATTTTGTTTCATACTTCTTTTTGTAGGATTTCTATTACCTGTAGGTTTGTATACTTTATATTGTATGACATGTTTCTTCAGTGCTGTTTATTTTTCTTCAGTCATTTATTTCTCTTTTTTCAAGTTGAAGAGAGTCTGTATTGATCTATCTTCAAGCTCACCGATTCATTTTTCTGAAATCTCTGTCTGTTGTTGAGCCCCTCTTGTTAATTTTTCATTTTAATTGTACTTTTCAAATCCATAATTTCTCTTTTCTTTCTTTTTTTGTCATTTGGTAGTTTTCTTACTGAGATTCTCTTTTTTTATTATTATTATTCTTGTTTATTCTATCACAATTGGCCCAATTTTCCCCACTTTACACTCCTCCACCCCTCACAATCCTCGCTCCAACAGTCATTCCCCACGCCATTGTCTTTGTCCATGTCCATGGGTCTTTCACACATATTTTTGACTAATCCCTTCCACTTATGTACAGCATTTCTGTCTCCACATTCCCTTCTGGCAGCTGTCAGTCTATTCATGATTGCATGTCTGGTTCTGTTTTGCTTGTTAATTTATTTTGTTCATTAGAGTCCTTTTATAAGTGAGATCATATGGTATTTTGTCTTTCACCAACTAGCTTATGTCACTAGCATAATAGTCTCAAGTTCCAACCATGCTGTCTCAAAAGGTAGCAATTCCTTCTTTCTGATGTGTAGTATTTCATTGTGTAAATGTACCACACTTTTTTAATCCACTCATCTACTGATGGGCACTTAGACTGTTTCTAACACTTGACTATTGTAAACAGCACTACTATAAACACTAGGGTGAATAAGTTCTTTTGAGTTGGTGTTTTGGGATTCTTGGAGTGTATTCCCAGCAGTGGAATTGCTGGATCAAAAGGCAGTTCCATTGTTAGTTTTTTGAGGGTAATCCATACTGTTTTCCACAGTGGCTGCACAAGTCTGCATTCCCATCAACAATGCTCCCTATTATTCACATTCTCACCAGGACTTGTTTTTGTTAATTTATTAATGATAGCCGTTTTGGCAGGTGTGAGGTGGTATCTCATAGTGGTTTTAATTTGCATCTCTGATAGCTAGTGATGTTGAGTATTTTTTGATATGTCTATGGGCCCTCTGTATGTCCTCCTTGGAAAAGTGTCTATTCAGGTACTTTGCCCATTTTTAATTGGATTGTTTGTCTTCCCAGTGTTGAGTCATATTTGTCCTTTATATATTTTGGAGATTAAACCCTTGTTCAATACATCATTGGTAAGTATGTTCTCCCATACAGTTGGTTCCCTTTTTATTTTGATTATGGTTTCTTTAGCTCTGCAGAAGCTTTTTAATTTGATATAGTCCCATTTGTTTATTTTTCCCCTTATTTGCCGTCCCTAGGAGATATATCAGCAAAAAGATTGCTATGGGAGATATCTGAAATTTTACTGCCTATGTTTTCCTCTAGGACATTATGGTATCACCACTTATATTTAAGTCTTTTGTCCATTTTGAGTTTAGTCCGGTGTATGGTGTAAGTTGGGATCTAGTTTCATTTTTTTACATGTACCATTCCAGTTCTCCCAACACCATTTATTGAAGAGGCTATCATGCCCCCTTTGTCAAATATTAGTTGACCATAGGTACATGGATTTTATTCTGGGCTTTCTTATCTGTTCCAATAATATATGTGTGTGTTCTTATGCCAGTCCCATACTGTTTTGATTACAGTGGCCCTGTAGTATAGTTTGATACCAGGTATTGTGATCCCTCCAACTATGTTGCCCTTTCTCAAGATTGCTGAGGCTATTCGGGGTCATTTTTGTTCCATATATATTTTTGAAATATTTGTTGTAAGTTTGTGAAATATGCCATTGGTATTTTAATAGGAATTGCATTGACTCTGTAGATTGCTTTGGGTAGTATGGACATTTTAATGAAGTTAATTCTTGTAATCCATGAACATGGTATATATTTCCATTTATTTATATCTTCCTTAATTTCTTTCTTTAGTGTTCTATAGTTTTCCAAGTATAGGTCTTTAACCTCCTTGGTTAAATTTATTTCTAGGTACTTCATTTTTTTGTTGCTAGAGTAAATGGGATGTTTTCCTTAATTTCTCTTTCTGATAGTTCATTTGTGCTGTACAGAAATTCCATCAATTTCTGAATATTGACTTTGTATCCCGCTATTTTGCCAAATTCACTTATTAGGTCAAGTAGTTCTTTGTTGGAGACTATAGTAGAAGTGTCCAACGTTTTGGCATCTCTGCACCACACTGGAAGAAGAAGAGTTGTCTTGGACCATACATTAAATACACCGCAACATGTATTCACCAAAAAAAAATCTCATAATGTTCTAAGTAAATTTACAATTTTTGTTGGGCCTCATTTACAGCCATCCTGGGCTGCATGCAGCCTGTGGGCCACAGGTTAGACACCCCTGCTAGGGTTTCATATGTAGACTATAATGTCATCTGCAAGTAATGACAGTTTTACTTCCTCCTTTCCAATAAGATGCCTTTTATTTCTTTTTCTTGCTGGCCACTGAGGCTGGAACTTTTAGTACTACGTTGAATAAGAGTGGTGAAAGCAGACACCCCTGTGTTGTTCCTGACCTAAAGCTTTTAGGTTTTGCACATTGATTATGATGTGAAATATTCTAATTTGTTGAGTTTATTATTTGTTAATTATTACACTTGGCATTATAATCTTTGTATCTGGCAGTGTAAGTATTCCCTGCCTTGTTCTTCTTTAAGTTTGCTGTATACTCTTCTATATGCATTATTTAATTAATATGTGAATTTTATGGAAAATCCTATTGGCCTTTTGAGGGGAATTATAATAAATTGACTGATTGGTTTTTTAGAGTATGTCTTTACAGTAATGAATCTTTACGAGATCTTTGCTTAATAGCTCTTTATTGAAAGTCCTTCAGAAAAGTTTTAAATTTTTTCCTTAACCTTCTAAGGAGAGCTGTAGGATTTATCATCATAATTGATATTTTTATTATATTCTAATTTATTACTCTTTTGTTATTGATTTTTGCATATTTTATATGTTACATCCTTAGTGAAACCTTTTATTAGTTGGTATATTGTTTTGTATTTACTATTTCTGTTTACTATCACTGAGCTAATACAAATGGGATCAATAGCATTTTTTTTTAATGTTCTCATTTCAGACTGATTAGAAATAGGCTATGTAGAATATAACCTCATATAGTGGTTGTCAGTAATTTTTCATTTTACCCTGGAGGGGTATATCACGTATTTACCTCAGACACACTGGTGGTGGGTGGTGACAAATTGCTAAGATGGCAGAGACGAGAAAAGGTACAGAACAAATCATTTGGGTTGCAAACATATTATCTTGATTGTCCATGGTCCTTATTCCCTCCATAATGAAAGATACTGTATACATAATTAATTTTATTCTTTTTCTGCATAAGATTTTTGTCCGTTTGTTTTTAAGGCTTTCTGTGAAACTTTAGAGGAGACAAACTACCGTTTTCAGAAAGAATTACTTGAAAAACAAAAAGAGGTGGAGTCACTGAAGAAACTGCTCCATGAGAAGCAACTACATATAGAGATGCTAGAGAAAAGGATCAGGTGTGTTTCAATATCTGCATTTTTAGTCCAGGTCAACTCTCTACTCTGGGATAAACACCCTTTGTATTTAATATGCTTTAGGAAATTTCTAATTTAAAAGTCATAGACTCTTCATGTCCTCCTTGTAGATTGAGGAAATTTGTTTTTCAATCATTTATTTAGGAGACTGAACATTTGAAGGATGGGAAACCTCAGGATACTAAGCCTCTAGCTGTTACAAGATAAACATTATCTATTTTAACCTATTTAAATGACAGCTTTGTTTCTAGGCATCTATGCCAAATTTTCACATACAAAAGTTTTAGTTTGCTTTCTCATCAGCATGTACTGAATTGATGCTGAAATCATTTTAAATTAATCATAAATTATAATGTTTTTGTTGACTCCCAGTCAGCAGTTTATTAGCCATATGACTATATTAAGACTTAACAGCTGAAGACAATGAAAGCTACATATATTCACAACAAACATACATCATTTTTTCAAGAAGACATTTGATAGGAAAATAACTTATTGTAATTTACTTGTAGAGCGTTGTGTTTAGAACCTGAGGAGACACTGCACTTGTCAGGTACAGAAGGTGAACAGATCCTAAAGGTGGATGCCCCTGTACTTCAGGTTGATGAAGAATTCTTGCATGAAGAATGCAGGTATATAATGTTTAGTTTATTATAGCCTAGTCATCTGAATAACTGGAGGGAAATTGCTATAATACTCAATAGAGTATCTTTTACACAGTCATATATTGTTGCATCATGAATCTGCTGAGCATACAGAGAAAGACTGTAGGTACTGTAGGCTGCCGGTTAACACTGAGTCTTTGGCAGGTAGGCTGTAAGATTTTTTATAAAAATACCTACTTTGGAGCTATGTCTCAATTAACTGGGCTGTGAGTCAGTTAATTTTGTAAATTTTGACAAATTCATCTCCCACAGTGTCACTCTTTTTTCCATTCAAAATGTGAGACACTATAATAGCCACTACCCTGCTAGATAGGAATGACGAAAATAGTATTTTTAAAAGCCCATAGAATTTTTATTGCATATAAATCCAAACTAATTATTAATACTTTAGCAGTAATTGTTAAGCTGTAATTATGACAACAAATTTCATGTTTGTAAGGGTAATCACAAACTAGATTTTTATTGATAAATGGTCGTTGGGAGAGCTGATAGAATTAAAAATATATCTCCAAAACTTCTTTGGCAGTGACAAGTGAAAAATATTACATTATATTATATTATATTTTTTCATTATATATTTAAATATTCATTATATAAAAGATTTTTAAAGGTAACAGCATGCATCCAGCCTTGACAGTGACGTGTTTCTCTTTCTTTGCAGAGCTGATGACAAGTCATGCTTAACTTTTAGTGAACCTGAAAATTCTGTGTCAGAGGTAGAAGTAGCAGAAGTGGCTTATCATGCAGAAGAAGACTAATCCATCATAGCCATTCTTTCCCTTTCTACATCTCAGCAACTTTAGACAGATTATTTACTGAAAATAGCAAGAATGCACATGTATAAAGTTTACATAAAGAAAAGTTTTTTAAGTTATGGGGATAAGAAATATATTCACTGATGCTTTAAATTGTCTTTTATTCAACCTTTGGATTTAATGCACTAAAAAAAAAATCTAGTTAGAGTTCTGTTATCAAGACCCACATTCCTAAATACTGTACATAAATTCTTTTGGGTTTTTTGTCAGTATATTGCTCCAAACCACCAATGTGTGTTTATGTTACCAGTTATATTAATCAAATGGAAACTTATTGCATGTTGCTCTCTGTCTGGTTGAGATATACTTCTTTGTATCTCTGCCATGATTTAGTTGGTAAAGAACTAAGTTTTAAATATTGAAATGTTTACCATCTCTAAATAAAAACTGCTTATTTAGAATGCTACTATAAAAGTGGAAAACTTTCTAGTACCAAAGGAAAACTATTCGAAAGAGTTGTGATAATATAGCTAAAGTGCTAAAATAGCCTTGATTTTAAAAGTTAATTCATTAATATCAAAATACTGGTTTATTGTTATACTTATTTATTTTCCACATAATCTTTATCTTAAATCTCTACCTATAGATTCAGTGAGTTTGCCTCTTTGAGAACACTACCTCTTTTTGCTAATCAAGGCATACTCTTTTGAAAATACATTATGGATTCTAAGCAAATAAGGAGTTATTCAAAAAAATACAAATAAAAAGCCATATATATATATACACACACACACACACACACACACACACACACACAGTTCCTAACTATGTAGACACACTCCTGGCATTGCATGTCTATATGTGTAAATATTTTGCTATATTCTTTTCTTGGCGTTTTCTTTTTAATATATTTAGCCAAGTGATGCACTTTATGGTAATTAAAGTCTTTTGTGCCAAGTTGAATTGGTGAATATCTTTAGTGAGTAGAGTTAGGGCCTTCAATACTTCACTTTTTACAAAAGTCTCCTAAGTCAGCTTTACAAAAAAGTGTTCATTTCTGTTTTGTGTACAGTTATCAGAAGTGCCTTGTTTCATTTTTATAGTGTGAAGTTAATCATTTTCTATTTCTACTGTTTTGCATATTGCTCTTAGTAAGTATCATAATCATGCTAGCATTTTGAGATCCTAGTTGGTATATTGAACTCCATATACTTTCTAAAAACTGAGGGGAACTTTCTGGTAAAATAAAATAACTCCATTTTTTTTCTTCACTATCTAAAAGTGTGTCAGTATCTTGATGAATGTATTAAGATGTCATTATTTAAAATTCTACTTATATAGATTAACAGATCCAATGGCTGTTTTTCATCTTTGATCTAAAACGGAGACTGCTTTTTACCAAAATACCAAAAATTTTGAAAGTCTATGTCCAAATACTCTAGGTATGCTCTGTCTCAGAGTATATTGCACAAAGTGTACCAGAAATGTGTTTACTAGCCTCAGAGAAAGAAAGAACATAACACACTGGTCTACTTGTATCTTTCAAAATATTATTTTAGGTTTAAAAAGAATAGTCATTTAAGTTAGTATAATTTTTAATCTAATAAAACATGATTATCTATGCTAAATTCCAGATATTATAACACTACATGTCTGTTTTAAAATAAACCATACACTTTCAAAATCTGGTCTTTCATAGATTGTATTAAAGTTTGGGATGAGTGAAGAAAAATTCTTGTTAATTAGGTAAGCCACTGTTATTTATATTTAGAATTTACTTTTTTACTTTTATAATGCATTTTATTCCCAGTATTATATTTGTTTAATAAATTATTTTTTTCAGTACAATAGTAGCTGTGTTATTCAGATATTGAATACCATCCCCTCTAGTTTCTGCATTCTTTTTCCATTCCTACAATTATTGTAAATTTAGTTGTAGTTATTAACTACTGCATTTCACAGATGTGTAATGAGTTTTTAAGTTTACACTTTATATTAGGTCTTTGTGAAAAGGTGCAATATACTTCAAATGTAACCAACATTAATTAAAAAATTGAACATAACTGAAACAGAAAACTGTTTTGTGGGTAATCTTTTAACCTTTGAAAAATGAAGTTTACAAATCAGTAGTATAACCATGAAATGCAGCTTTTGAAACGATTATCTATCTGCCATATACATATTAGCTATTGAAAACACATTTATTTAGGCTTCCAGCCAAGATGGAGGCATAGGTAGACACATTGGGCCTCCTTGCACAACCAAAAGAGGAAAAACAACAATTTAAAAAACAAAACAACCAGAACAGACAGAAAATCGAACCAAGTGGACTCCCCACAACCAAGGAGTTAAAGAAGACACGTTCATCCAGACCAGTAAGCGGGCGGATCCAGGCAGAGAGAGCACAGAGAGACAGTGGTTTGTGAAGAGGGGTGGGCAACGCTGCAGCTGTCCAGAGAGACCCATGGCGAGCATGCCTGGCCAAAACGCAACCGGTGCACCCAGAGAAGCCTGCAGCTGGTTGACCTGGAACCAGCAGGGCCGAGACTGGTGGACCAGGCAGTCCCGCATTCACGCACGGATAAACCATTTAGGACAAAAAGCTGGGGACCCGAGCAGACCGAGCAACCCACCATCGCAGGGGAAAAAAGCCTCAAACCACTGATTGAAAACACCTGTGGGGGTTGAGGCGGCAGTGGGAGGAACTCGCAGCCTCACAGGAGAGCTCACTGGGGAGAAGTGACTGGGAGCTGGTAGAGAGCAGAGAAAGCGCCATTGTTCCCTCCCAGGGCCCACCCCCACAGGGAGTATCACAACAACAACATAAGTTACCCCGCCCTGGTGAACACCTAAGGCTCCACCCCTTAAAGTAACAGGCGTGTGGAAAAAAGGAAAAAGGAATGGCCTGAATAAAAGCGCAGATCAAAACGCCAGAAAAAAATACAACTAAGCGATGAAGAGATAGCCAACCTATCAGATGCACAGTTCAAAACACTAGTAATCAGGATGCTCACAGAATTAGTTGAATTTGGTCACAAATTAGATGAAAAAATGAAGGATACGTTAAAGGATGAGGAGAAATGTGCAGGGATCTGATAGGGATGGGAAGGAAACTGGGTCTCAAATCAATGGTGTGGACCAGAAGGAAATAAAAAACATTCAACCAGAAAAAAATGAAAAAACAAGAATTCAAAAAAATGAGAGGCTGAGGAACCTTCAGGACATCTATAAACGTCCCAACATCTGGGTCATAGGAGTGCCAGAAGGTGAAGAGAAAGACCAAGGGATTGAACACTTATTCGAAGAAATAATGAAAGAGAACTTCCCAAATCTGGCAAAGGAAATAGACTTCCAAGAAGTCCAGGAAGCTCAGAGAGTCCCAAAGAAGTTGGACCCAAGGAGGAACACACCAAGACACATCATAATTACATTACCCAAGATTAAAAATAAGGAGAGAATCTTAGAAGCAGCAAGAGAAAAGGAGACAGTTACCTACAAAGGAACTCCCATAAGACTGTCAGCTGATTTCTCACAAGAGACCTTTCAAGCAAGAAGGAGCTAGAAAGAAGAATTTGAAGTCGTGAAAGGCAAGGACCTACATCCAAGAATACTCTATCCAGCAAAAGTTTCATTTAGAATGGAAGGGCAGATAAAGTGCTTCTCAGATAAGGTCAAGTTCAAGGAGTTCATCATCACCCAGCCTTTATTATATGAAATGTTAAAGAGATTTATATAAGGTATGGAGGAATATCAACAGGGAAGTGGGAGGGGGAGAGAAGAGGAAAAAGTACAGAGAATAAGTAGCATAAGCGGTAGGTAGAAAACAGGAGGAAGTTAATAGTATAGGAAATGTAGAAGCCAAAGAACTTGTGTGTATGACCCATGGACAAAAACTAAAAGGGGGGGGGGGGGATGGATGGGGGGGTGCAGGGCGGAGGGGAATAAAAGGGGAAAAATGGGACAACTGTAATAGCATAATCAATAAAACATTTTTTAAAAAAGACGTTTATTTAGAAAACCATGTTCCTCAGATAAATCATCTATGTAGTCTACTTCAACTGTGACATTATAAGGAACAATGTGGCCTTAAGTCTAAGAATCATTTGCTTTTGAAATGGATTTTGTAACTTAGTTTTTGGATTGTGTTAAAACAAGTTTGTATTCCCAACTAGGAAATACAAGAAATCTAAATCTTATCTTCTGGGATATTTTCACAGAGCTTCACATCTCATCCACATTTTGACTTCACAGAATTACCATTTTTTGTATCGCACTTTTTTTCTATGTTGTCTGCTTCTATTAGTAAAAACAGTCATCAAAGCTTGTATTTTCAATAATGTGTTTCTAAAGCTGATAGCCGTACCACATGGGAAAAAGATCTCTCAGGTCTCAGCTCCAGTTAAACCTGTGCCTCTCCTGAACAATTGACTATTTTTCTTTTAAATCTGATAGACTCTGCTACTGTCTTTTCTTCATGTGTTTTTTGGGCAGTTCTGAGTCCAATTGTAGTCACTTGTAGTCTGCTATATGGAACCCCATGAGTTACAGCTTTTCATGGTAAACATGACTTTATTTTCCTACCTTATTTTCTCTTACCTCCAATTTTCCTCCCTATTTAAGTTCTATTATGAAATACGTATTTTTGTTTTCTGATAAATCCCCAAATTTTAATATGTTAGACTACATGTGGTGAGAACTTTTTACAACTTGTACTAACACACCTAACTGCACCATTAAGTGATGCCAATAATCACACAAAGCTCAATTGTTCTTTTCTTTAAAAGATGTCTTTAAGTGAGATCAGCCTGTATAATGCAGGCTTAGAAATGCTGGTTAGTGGGAAGCTCCAGGTAGGTTCTTCGCTAGAGCACAATATGGAGAAACTCAGATAATGGTTTTAACCATAGCCTCAAATTAGAACAGACCCCACTTGCCAACTGACAAAAGTGGAACAATTGTCCCCACACAAAACAAACAATGAAAAACAGTACAGCCAATGTATTTTCAGATGAAAGGTAGGATTTTATTGTAATAGATGCAGGTGAGGATAGGTGCAATTTTCAATACCCTCATGTAACGTTTGCAGGCTACCTAACTGCGGTCAAAGATGTATTAGTGTTAGATGATGGCTCAAGTCCTTTACTAAAGTGTAAAATGCAAGCCCACTTTGGGAAAACCAAGGGTAAACCAGAAGACCCTCTAGAATTAGCTCATCTGTACGTCTGGGCTTCCAGATCCTGCTTAGCAAACACCATACAAGGACTAACCCAACAGATGTTTGCATTGCCCCAAAATCAGAATTGGATGAACTAAGTACAGTTAACCCTTGAACAATGTGGGGGTTAGGGGTGCCAAACCCAATCAGTCAAAATCCATGTATAACTCTTGAGTTTGTAGCCAGCCCTTCACTTCTGTGGTTTCAAACAACCAAGAATCAAAACTATTTTTGCCTTCCAACCTGCAGATTCACAAGGCCAAACAGAAAATACTGTTTTCGATCCATGGTGGTTGAATCTGCACAGGCAGACCACATGGTTAGGAAGGGCCAGCTATTGACAAAAACCCACATGTAAGTGTAACTGTACAGTTCAAACCTGTGTTGTTCAAGGTTAACTGTGCTTTTCTCAGCTCCCTGCAGCTGGAGTTGAACCTGTGACATGACCTTGGCCAGTGAGACAAATGAAGTCTGCTGGAAGCTTCTAGAATAGCTTGCTTTTCCTTTAAGAAGGTAGAATGCTGCTGTGAGACTTCCCCTCTTGTTTTGATTTTGGATGTTACCCAGTAGTGCTGTGGAAGCCACCTGGCAAAAAGGTGTGACAAGTGAGGGAAGAATGAGAATCACAGAGATGGCCAGCCTCTTGTTAAACCCTATAAATTGTAATGTTTTGTTAGCTGTGCCAACACAAAAGCAATTTGGGGTTGTAGACTGTAAGCTGGGTGGGGGAGGCTTTTCTCCCACCCTTGATCTTACCCCCCTTTGGCTTTGTCCAGGTGTCCTTTATACATGTTCCTTGACAACCCTTCCCCTTTTTTCCATTATCCCAAGGTGGGGATGGGAGGGGTGGGAGGGAGTGGGGGGGGGATGGAAATGGAGACAACTGTACTTGAACAACAATAAAAATAAATTTTTAAAAAGAAGGAAAAAAGGCTCTTCTTCCTGTGGCAATCATGTATATTTTGTTAGCTAAGAAAAAATTAAAGAAGAAGTATCTTTTTCTTGAAACTAAAGGGCAGGTAAACATCTGTTAGACATACCAGAGGGTGCTTACTTCTGAGCCTTCTTTTGGCAAACCAGATATGAAAGAGAAAACAATCTATTCTGCACATATGTGTTAGTCTGCTATAACAAAATACCATAAACTGGGTGGCTCAAATGATGAACATTTACAGCTCTGGAGGCTGGAAGTCCAAGATTAAGGTGCCCGGAGGGCTTTCCTTTTAGGTACAGACACTGACCTTTTGTGTGTCACAAGGCCTTTCTCCAGTGCATTTGGGCAGAGCAAGCTCATAAGGATATCAGTCCTGTTGGATCAGGGCCCCACCCTTCTGACCTCATTTACCCTTGATTAGTTCCTTAGAGGCCCCATTTCCAAATACATTGGGTGATTCTACATACGAATTTGGGAGAACACGAACATTCAGTGTGTAAAGGAAAGGATGGATGTAACATCATTAAATATTTACAAAGATTTTCTCAGTTTGAAAATTAAGTAGTCTGTTCATGTGTGTTGCTCTGTGTTATAAAAGTTATTGAGAAGTGAGAACTCCTTCAAGGAGTTCAGGGTGGTGTGGCTTTAATACAGGCTGGTCAATGCACAGTGTGCAGCATTATGGGAAATGTAATAGGCATTCATGATGGATTACAGAGACAAGAGAGCTGCAAAGGAGGCAAAGATTGGCAAGAAGTGGAAGTTCACTGCTTTAGCTGCTTCTTAAAAGTGGACCAGATGGGCACACTGAACAGGAGTCAGATCCCACCTCCGTAAGTGATGAGTGTTATTGTCCCTGGTTCTTTTCTTCTCACCCAGTGTATCAACTCCAGCTCCAAAGTACAGTGGACTCCACACAACAATGAGATTCACCTCAAATGTTTACTGCAATTTAATGCTCACATGTGTAGATTCATTTGCCAATATTCTGATAGAGGTTCGAGGTCTTTCTTCAGTGCCGTTTCACTGAGAGGTCCTGTGTGTCCCTTACTAATCCAAACCCCTAATGCATTTTCTGATCCCTAGCTTTGGTTTCTGTAGCGTGAAGACATGAGATACGTATGAAGGAACCTGTAACAGAAAGCAGCTTTTACTATTTTTTTCAGTTCTGCACTGCTATCTTGCCTCTTACCAAGTCTTTCCAAATTATCTGACTTAGTTTTCCCTAGAAATGATCACTTGTTCTCATATGTCATTGTTCCATATGCTACTACTATATTTAAGAATTCATTTCAATACAGCTAGCGTACACAAGTTCAGAAATAAGACAGATGATGGGTACCCATACAGCTCTCTTAGTGGTGGGGCATGGGAAGACAGGAGTGTGCAGGTGTTCTAAGCAGGACTAACAGGATTATTTATGTGTCATGAGTGTCAGTGAGTGCATTTTACAGAAGAGAGAAAAAAACCGTGGCAGGTCAATTAAGTGTTTTCTGAGGTTAGGAGGCTAGAGGATGACTTTCCTTATACATTGATTCTATCCAGTTTTCTTCATTGTCACCGCCATCATCCTGGTCCAAATCACCAAATCTCTCCAGTGAGATACTGCGAGATAGTTTGACTGATATCTCTTTTCCCACTTTGCCCCACTATGTTCCATCTCCCACATCTCCCATGATAGCCATTGTGTTCTTTTTGAAAAATCAAAATTCTATCATGTTTCTTCTCTACTTAAAAAGCACCTATGCATCCCAATGTTCATAGCAGCACAATTTACAATAGCCAAGTGTTGGAGGAAACCTAAGTGCCTATCAGTAAATGAGTGGATCAAGAAACTATGGTACATTCACACAATGGAATACTACACAGCAGAAAGAAAGAAGGAGCTCCTACCCTTCACGACAGCATGGATGGATCTGGAGAGCATTCTGCTAAGTGAAATAAGCCAGGCAGTGAAAGACAAATGTCATATGATCTCACCTATAAATGGAACCTAATCAATGAAACAATCAAGCAAAATATAACCAGAGTCATTGAAATTGAGAACAGGCTGACAGTAACCAGAGTGGAGGTGGGTGGAGGATGATAAGGGAAAGAAGTGGAAGGATCACCAAGGAACTTGTATAAAGGACACATGGACAAAGCCAAAGGGGGGTAGGATTGAGGGTGGAAGGTGGGGATGGGTGGGGCAGAGGGGGGTGATGGTGGGAAATCAGAGACAACTATATTTGAACAACAAATTTAAAAAAAAAAAAAACTTTCAACGTTTTCCCATATTAACATTACAAAATTCAGACTTCCTTCCATGGCCCCCCACCATGATTTCCACTGCCAGCTGCCCTCTGTGGTGCCAGCCCACACAGCCCTATTTTGGTTACAAGAGTCCGTTAAGGTTTTCTGCCTTCTATCTCTGCCATAGCCCCTGTCTATTTCCTAATTTTCTCCAATTCTTGGAACCTCAGAACCTTCCAGGTTCACTTGCCTCTTAATCCGATTCTATTTGAGAATATACTGTTAAATTGAATAAACCTAAGGCTGAGTTTAGGTTCTGCTTCTTACCTAATGAGGAAGTCATGTAGCCTCTCTGTGCTTTGGTGCTCATCTCAAATAGGGTTAGTAATATGTGGTTCATTGACAGGAGTTCATGAGAAAGGACAAGTGAGGTGCTTAGCAGAGGACTTGGCATCTCCTGTGACCTGGAAATAGCACCGCAGCCAAAGGTCAGCGTGAGTGTGAGGGTGCAGTGTGAGGCCATGTGCAACTCTGTGCACACGCAAAGATGTGTGTGCCAGTCAGTGCCCACCACACTGTTCTAAAAAGATAACAGGAGACTCAAGAAAAGAAAAAAGAGCTACCTGCAATACTGAACTATCCATATTCTTATCTTTTGTAGTCTCAGTGATGGTGGAATCTGTTTGAATATTTTCATGGAAATACATTTTTAGTAAACCCAAGGTGACCATAGTTGGAGCTCACCTCTTCAATTGCATCCGTCGCTCACTTCTCTTGTTATTCACTAGCCATTTTCAGTTTATCAACTGTTCTAGATACTTTTCCACCTCAAATCTACATTTCCCCTGCATTTTCTGTCAACAGAAGAACAAAGCCAAACATAAGGAAATCTCAACATCCTGTTTCTGCAATATTTCCAATAAGTATTGTTTCATTAGTGATGCTTGCAAATTTTTATAACACCGAGAGTTAAAATGAAACTCCCAGTGTAAATGCATAAAATGAATAGGCATGTTATTTATTTATTTTATGTTATTTTATTGTTTATGCAATTACAGTTGTCCCACTTTTTCCCACTTGGCCCCCCTCCACATAGCTCACCCCCTCGATCCCATAGTTAATCCTCACACTGATGTCCATGTCCATGGGTCCTTCATACATGTTCTTTGACTACTCCCTTCATCTTCTTTCAGTCCCCACTTACAGCTCTCAGTCTGTTCCATGATTCTACCTCTGATTCTGTTTTGCTCATTAGTTTATTTTGTTCATTAGATTCCTTTTATAGGAGAGATCATGTGCTATTTTTCTTTCATGACTGGCTTATTTGCTTAGCGTAATAGTCTCCAGTTGTATCCACGCTGTCACAAAAAAGTGGAATTCCTTCTTTCTTTCTGCTGTGTAGTATTCCATTGTGTAGATTTACTACCGTTTATTTTATCCACTCATCTACTGATGGGCACTTAGGGTGTTTTCAACAATTGGCTATTGTAAATAGTGCTGCTGTGAACATTGGAGTACATAAATTCTTTTGAATTGGTGTTTCAGGATTCTTCAGGTATATTCCCAGCAGTGGAATCACTGGATCAAAATGCAGTTCTATTTTTAGTTTTTTGAGGAAATTCCATACTGTTTTCCACAGTGTCTGCACCAGTCTGAATTCCTACCAACAGTGTGCTAGGGTTCCCTTTTCTCCACATCCTCACCAGCACTAGTTGTTTGTTGATTTGTTAATGATAGCTATTCTGACAGGTGTGAGGTGCTATTTCATTGTGGTTTTAATTTGCATTTCTCTGATGGCTAGGGATGTTGAGCATCTTTTCATATATCTATAAACCATCTGTATGTCCTCCTTAGAGATGTGTCTATTCAGGTCGTTTGCCCATTTTTTTTTATTTTTTTATTTTTTTTTAATTACTGTATTGTTGTTCATTTACAGTTGTCTGCATTTTCCCCCACCACATCCCCCAACCCCAGCCAAACCCACCTCCCCCGCCTTGCTTCCACCCTCTCCCTTGGTTTTGTCCTTGTGTCCTTCATAGTAGTTCCTGAAAACCCCTCCCCTCACTGTCCCCTCCCCGCTCTCCTCTGGTTACTGTTGGATTGTTCTTAATTTCAATGTCTCTGGTTATATTTTGCTTGCTTTTTTCTTTTGCTGATTATGTTCTTATATAAATCCCTTTAATATTTCATATAATTAAGGCTGGGTGATGATGAACTCCTTGAACTTGACCTTATCTGAGAAGCACTTTATCTGTCCTTCCATTCTAAATGAGAGTTTAGCTGGATAGAGTATTCTTGGATGTAGGTCCTTGCCTTTCATGACTTGGAATACTTATCTCCAGCCCCTTCTTGCCAGCAAGGTCTCTTTTGAGAAATCCACTGACAGTCTTATGGGAATTCCTTTGTAGGTAACTGTCTCCTTTTCTCTTGCTGCTTCTCAGATTTTCTCCTTATTTTTAATCTTGGGTAATGTCATTATGATGTGTCTTGGTGTGTTCCTCTTTGGGTCCAACTTCTTTGGGACTCTCTGAGCTTCCTGGACTTCCTGAAAGTCTATTTCCTTCACCAGCTTGGGGAAGTTCTCCTTCATTATTTGTTCAAATAAGTTTTCAATCCCTTGGTCTTCCTCTTCTCCTTCTGGCACACCTATGACTCGGATGTTGGGATGTTTAAGGATGTCCTGGAGGTTCCTAAGCCTCTCCTCGGTTTTTTGAATTCTCGTTTCTTTATTCTTTTCTGTTTGGATGTTTTTTTCTTTCTGCTGATCCACTCTGTTGATTTGAGTCCCAGTTTCCTTCTCGTCCCTATTGGTTCCCTGCAGATTTCCCCTCATTTCCTTTATGTTATCCTTCATTTGTTCAAGTAATTGTGACAATTTTTCTTCGAATTCTGTGAGCATCCTGATTACCAGTGCTTTGAACTGTGCATCTGATACGTTGGCTATCTCTTTGTCATGTAGTGGTATTTTTTCTGGAGCTTTGATCTGTTCTTTCATTTGGGCCATTTTTTTTCTCGGTTCGCCTGTTACTTTAAGGGGCAGAGCCTTATATGTTCACCAGGGCGGGTCAACTCACATCACTATTTTGTGATACTATCTGTGGGGGCAGGGTAACCCACGCCATTGTGTTGTGACACAGCCTGTGAGGGCAGGTCTTGAGAGAACAATGGCTCTTGCTCCGCTCTCCGCACTGCTACGCACAAGCAAGTTGGGCCCCCCTGCACTGGCAGGGTGAGTGGGCGGGTCTGCACTGTTCCAAGTCCCTGTGGGTCTCCCCAGCGAACTCTCCTGTGAGGCCGGGAGTTCCTCCGGCCACCGCCTCAGCCCCCACAGGTGCCCTCAATTGGTGGTTTGAGGTCTTATTTCCCCGAGTTGGTGGGTTGCTGCTCGGTCCACTCCACTCCCAGCTTTTTCTCCCGGTTTATCTGCACACGAATGAGGGCCTGCCAGGTCCACCAACCTCGGCCCCGCTGGGCCCGGGTGGGCCAGGTGCTGGCCGCGTTTTGGTCAGGCACGCCTGCCGCGGGTCTCTCCCGGCAGCTGCAGCACCGCCAGTACCACCCCACAAACCGCCCTTCTGCTTTGTGCTCACCGCCCGGCTAGCTGTGAGTTCTCCACGCTGCTCACCACTCGCTTCTCGCCCGCCTCCGCCCCGCTTACCGGTCTGGATGAACGTGTCTTCTTAACTCCTTGGTTGTCAGACTTCCACTCAGTTCGATTTTCTGTCAGATCTGGCTGTTTTTGTTTATTTAAATTGCTGTTTTTCCTCTTTTGGTTGTGTGAGGAGGCACAATGTGTCTACCTATGCCTCCATCTTGCCGGAAGTCTCCCTTTGCCCATTTCTTAATTAGATTGTTTGTCTACCTGGTATTGAGTCATATGAGTTCTTTATATATTTTGGAGATTAAACCCTTGTCCAATGTATCATTGACAAATATGTTTTCCCACACAGTTGTTCCCTTTTTTTGTTGATAATGGTTTCTTTAACTCTGCAGAGGCTTTTTAATTGGATGTGATCCCATTTGTTTCTTTTTTCCTTTACTTCCCTTGCCTTAGGAGATATATCAGCAAAAATATTGCTATTTGAGGTATCTCAAATTTTACTGCCTATGATATCCTCTAGGATTTTTATGGTATTACAACTTATATTTAAGTCTTTTATCTATTTGAGTTTCTTCTGGTGTATGGTGTGAGTGGGTGATAGAGTTTCTTTCTTTTTTTTTTTTTTTTTGCATGTACCAGACCGGTTCTCCCAACACCATTTATTAAAGAGACTGTCTTTACTCCATTTTAGTCTTGCATCCTTTGTCAAATATTAATTGGCCATTAAGACATGGATTAACTTCTGGGCTTTCTATTCTGTCCCATTCATCTATATGTCTGTTCTTACACCAACACCAACCTGTTTTGATTACAGTGGACTTGTAGTATAGTTTGATATCCAGTATTGTGATCCCTCCTACTTTGTTCTTCTTTCTCAAGATTGCCAAGGGTATTCGGGGTCATTTTGGTTCCATATAAATTTCTGAAATATTTGTTCTAGATCAATTGCATGATACATGTAATTGGTATCTTAATAGCAATTGTGTTGAACATATAGATTGCTTTGGGTAGTATGGACATTTTAATGATTTTAATTCTTCCAATCCATGAACACAGTATATGCTTCCACTTATTTGTATCTTCTTCAGTTTCTTTCTTTAGTGTCTTATCATTTTCTGAAATGGGTATTTTACCTCCTTGGTTAAATTTATTCCTAGGTACTTTATTTTTATTTTTGTTGTTGTCGCAATAGGGACTTTTGTTGTTGTTGTAAATAGTACTTTTTTCTTAGTTTCTCTTTTGATAGTCCATTATTGGTATATAAAAATGCCATTGATTTCTGAATATTGACTTATATCCTACTACTTTGCCGAATTCATTCATTAGGTAGAGTAATTTTTTGGTGGAGCCTATAGGGTTTTCTATGTACAATATCATATCATCCGTGAATAATGACAGCTTTACTTCCTGTTTTCCAATTCGGTTGCCTTTTTGTTTTTCTTTTGGATTGCTGTGGCTAGGACTTCCAGTACTGTGTTGAATAAGAGAGGTAAAAGCAGACACCCCTATCTTATTCCTGACCTTAAGGGAAATGCTTTTAGCTTTTGCCCATTGAATAGATGTTGGCAGTAGGTTTTTTGTCTGTGGCCTTTATTATGTTGAGATACGCTCCTCTATTCCCACTTTGGTGTTTTTATAACTAAATGGGTGGTAGATTTCATCAAATGATTTTTCAGCATCTGTTGATGTGATCATGTGCCATTTGTTTTTCATTTTGTTTATGTGATATATCACATTTATTGATTTGCAAATATTGTATCATTCTTGTATCTCTAGAATAAATCCCACTTGATCAAGGTGTACAATCTTTTTAATGTATCGCTGGACCCAGTTTGCTAATATTTTGTTCAGGATTTTAGCATCTGTATTCATCAGTTATACTGGCCTGTAATTTTCTTTCTTTGTTGTATCTTTACCTGGTTTTGGAATTGGGATAATACTAGCCTCATAAAAAGAGTTCTGAAGTTTTCCCTCTTCTTGAATTTTTTGGAATAGTTTAACTATGATAGGTGTTAGTTCTTCTTTTAATGTTTGTTAAAATTCTCCTTTTAGGCCATCTGGTCCAGGGCTTTGTGTACCAGGAGGTTTTTGGTGTTTTTTTTTATTACTGCTTCAATTTCGCTAGTTGTTATTGGTCCATTCAGGTTTTCTGCTTCTTCTTGATTCAGTTTTGGAAGACTGTATGTTTCTAGAAATTTATCCATTTTGCCCAAGTTGTCCAATTTCTTGGCATGTAGTTGTTCATAGTAATTTCTTATACTCCTTTGGATTTCTGCGGTATGTTGTTACTTCTCCTCTTTCATTTCTAATTTTATTTATTTGGGTCCTCATTTTTTTTTCTTTATGAGTCTGGTTAAATGCTTGTCAAATTTGCTTATGTTTCAAAGAACCAGCTCCTGTATTCATTGCTCTTTTGAATTTTCTTTTTTAGTCTCTCTGTCATTTATTTCTGCTCTTACCTTGATTATTTCCTCTTCCTACTCATTCTGGGCTTTGTTTGTTGTTGTTGTTGAGTTCTTTTAGTTATAAGATTAGGTTGGTTATTTTACATTTTTCTATCTTCCTTAGATAAGCATGTAACCATGAACTTTCCTCTCAGGACTGCCTTCACTATGTCCCGTAGCTTCTGGGTTGTTGTGAATTCATTTTCATTTGTTTTCAGGTACTTTTGATTTCTTTCTTTTTTTTTTTCCTTTTTTTTATTGTTGTTCAAGTACAGTTTTCTGCTTTCCCCCCTCTTTTTTCTTGATCTTATTGTTAATCCAATCATTATTTAACATGTTATTTAGCCTACATGTATTTGAGTATTTTTGAGTTTTTTTCTGAGGTTGATTTCTAGGTTCAAGCCATTGTGATCTGAGAAAATGCTTGATATGACTTCAATTTTCTGAAGTGTTAAGGCTTATTTTGTGTCCTACTGTGTAGTCTATCTTTGAGAATGTTCTGTGTACATTTGAAAAGAATGTATATTTTGCTTTTTGGGGATTGTCATTTAATGCTGCTCTATGCTTGTTGATTTTTTGTCTGGAAGATCTGTCCATTGTTGACAGTGAAGTGGTAAAATCCCCTACAATTGCTATTGCTGTCAATCTCTTCCTTAAAGTCCTCCAATATTTTCTTTATATATTTAGGTGCTCCTATATTGGGTGCACATACGGTTATATCCTCTTGTTGGACGGAGCCCTTAACTATTATGTAGTTATGTTTTCTGTCTCTTATTATGGTCTTTGTTTTGAAGTCTATCTTCTCTAATAGAAGTATTGCTACCCAGCTTTCCTTTCACTTCCATTTGCATGGAATATTTTTTTCCATCCCTTCACTTTCAGTCTGTGTAGGTCTTTTGTTCTGAGGTCAGTCTTCATGTAAACAATATATATGCAGGTCATGTTTTCTTACCCATTTAGCTACCCTATATCTTCTGATTAGAACATTTAATCCATTTACATTGAAGGTTATTATTGATACGTATTTATTCATTGCCATTTTTCCCTTTTTCCTGTGCTCCTTTCTCTCTCTATTGCTTCTTCTTAAAGCAGTCTCTTTGGGGTCATCACCGAATATGTATAAACGGCCCATGGACAAAGCCAAAGGGGGGTAGAATTGAGGGTGGGAGGTGGGGGTGGGTGGGGCAGGGGAAAGTGGTATTTGAAAAATGGAGACAATTGTACTTGAACAACAATAATAAAAAAATTTAATTTAATTTAAATTAAAATTTTTAAAAAAAGAATCACAGTGCTAGTTTAGTGGAAATGTACTCCTTCAGCCTTCTTTTTTTGGTCTAGGAAGCTCTTTAATTCACCTTCCATTTTAAATGACTTGCTGGCTAGAGCATCCTAGTTTCAGATCCTTTCATCACCTTGACTATTTCTTGACAGTCCCTTCTGGCCTGTAGTGTTTCTGTTGAGAAATCAGCTGACAGCCCTATTGGAGCTCTCTTATAGGTAATTAATTGTTTCTTTCTTGCTGTCTTCAAGATTCTCACTTACTCTTCAACCTTTGCCATTTTAATTGTGATGTGTCTTGGTGTAGGCCTCTTTGGGTTCATCTTGATTGTAACTATCTGTGCTTCAAATACATATGTTGTTTAAGGGCACAAAGACATAGGGAAATGAAGGAAGTTGATCTACATGTGGTCAGATATAAAATTTCTTTAAACACAAGTATTCTTGGAAGTATTTTTCTTTTAACACAATCTCATCTTTCAAATATGTCAAAAGAATAATATTGATTTATTGTGCTGCCAAGGTATAAAAAATTGATATAGAAGTCACTTCCTAAATTTATTTTCATTGTGACTAAACATACAGTGTGCCTCATTCCTTGGTTTGTTCTTTATTCAGTTACACAGGGAGTTTTAAACTTAGAAATGTTGGGAAGTAAATATTATTTGAGTAGCTTTATTCCATTATTTTTTCACAAGCTTCTGATGAAGTAGAAGGAGATACACTCTAAGAAAGTTGCATTTTGATTTATGGAAATAAGAATTTCTTTAAATTCAATCAACATACCAGTACACACTGAGATTCCTGCCCATGTCCATGAAGTTTCTGGAAAAATAAAGCAACAAAAACACAATCTTCCCTGGCCTTGGATTCTGTCTACAGAAAGAGTTCAGAAGTCTGAGGCATCACTTTCAATGACACAACGCTTTGTCATCTGTATTCATCAGGCATTCAGTCTGCAAACATTGGCCATCTCTCAGAGGTAAGGCATGTGTTTGACAGGTGCTGCTACAAACAAGGGCCTTCATGACCCAGCCCTAAACTCCATATATGCTGAGTCCAAGCTCTGGGTGTGGTATTCCCTCTGGAAGCCTAGAAAGTTAGACTTATAGCACCACATACATTCCTCCATACCTGCGATTTTCAAGAGTGTGCCTCACGAATTTATAAAACATGCAAAACCTGAATTTAGTTAGGGGCACAGACTTCTTTCCTGTTAGATTGTCAAATTAAAAAAAGACAACAGTCAATACAACAATAGCCATCTGATATAAATGAATTAAAGTTATACCTTTTTTGTCAGAATAGCAAAAAATATATTTTTTGGTGTGTCAAAAAATTTAGTAATTAGTTTATGTTTGCCATGAGATGAGAAAGGTTGAAAATGCTCTAGTGGAGTTCTTACAACATAGGTTGTACTCATTTGCTGTAAGTGCATCCACCACATGGACTCTCAGCAGCCCTACACTGCTTAGTTCACAGTGTTAGCCATACACGCCATGGACTCAATAGATATTTGTTGCATATGAGAGGCCAAACAATATTGTTGGGTCCTACACATCCCTTGATAAATAGTTGTAGGCTTCCCAGTAGACCAAGGCCTCTTCCAGTTACCACAGTCCCAGGACAGCTACCTGTACTCAAGGAAGGTGGGGCCAACCAGGTGTCACTGCAACCCTGATATTTTCACAGGCAGCCTCACCTTACTGGTCCACAAGATGACCCAGAGAGTGAAATAAATCAAAAGCAAGGATTCCAAAGATGACAAACTTTCAGGCTCCACTAAACCATATGGCCTAGTTTATAAAGAATCATTTTCCGCCCTGGCTAGTGTAGCTCAGTGGATTGAGTGCGGGCTGGGAACCAAAGGGTCGCTAGTTCAATTCCCAGTCAGGGCACATGACTGGGTTGTGGGCCAGGTCCTCAGTGGAGGCCACATGAGAAGCAACCACACGTTGATATTTCTCTCTCTCTCTTTCACCCTTCCTTCCCCTCTGTCTAAAAATAAATAAATAAAATCTTAACAAAAAAAAGAATCATTTTATATTTTAAAATTTCAATTAATATTATCCAAGCTGTTTTGGCAAATTTTAGGGACACATGGACTTACATTTACAGTGAGCTTGGAGCACCTGTAGTGGCTGAGATGTGTGTTAGCACTTGATGACACTGCTGGGAAAAAGCACGGGGGGATGTCAAGAAAGCCACAAATTGAAAATCCCAAGGTCTCAGAAAATGGGCTGCTATTTTACAGGCTTGTCAGTTGTAAAGGAGATATATTCCAAAGAAATTTATCTTGAGTGACTATCTCATCTAAGAAAGTATCCTAGCTGAATCAGGGTAGCTCTCAAATAGCCCAAACAGGTGTGTAAGTAATTTATTGTATTTTGGTCAATTTTTCTCTTTGCCTTCATAAGGTAGGAACATGAAACTGACCCGTGCCTGACCCCCATGTTTATATCTGAAATGCTAAATGCCATTATCATCTATTTTTGTGTTGTAATAAACTTTTCAATGTATTTGTTTCTATTATTTTTACCTATGTTTCACTAGGAAGCCAAGTACACAGCATTGAAAGGTGACTACTCCCTATATTACCCTTTTCATATACTCATGTCCTCTGTGTTCCTCTACAAAAAGTTTTCTTATTCTTTAACTGCATATTTTTTTGTTTCAGCTAGTTCCCTAAAAGTGATAGGTTTAATAATTTTTGTCACCTTATTTTGAAAAAAATAAAATGCTTCTGCTTTACTCCCTATCTTCCTTTTAAGGGGAACTTTGATATTCTGAGAGAAGTGGCTTTGTCAAATAATTTAGGAAAGCTGCTGCTTGACTGGATGGAAATGGGACATTTGCCCATATTGTCAAACACATCACAGAAGCTAAAAACCTCCTAGATTTTCTACTGTTCATCCTACTCCTCTTCCACAGTTGCAATTTCCACTAAGTAGACATCAGCCATGCTCTTTCTCTACAGCTACAATTTGATGACTCCAAGTATTGTTAGATTTAATCCTTCTATTGACCCTATAAAAATATTTTTAAATCGGTATTTTACAAATGAAGAAAGTGAAGGTAAGTAGTTAAACAATTATCTAAGATCTTCATGGTGGAAAGAATGGTTTTGACCTTGACCCACTAGACTGCACCCCTCCTATGATGAACAAGCCATGCTTATTTTTGTACCTCTGGTACTAAGCGAAGGTACTCAAGTATTTGTCAGTTTATCTTTTAATGTGTTTTTTAAATTTCATGGTCATTCATTTACCACTTTCACCCTGAAGAACCTTACAATCTAATCTGTTGCCTGAAGGGTCATGCAAATTATATTCTAAAGTTCATGATTTTAGGATCAAGTCAATAAACAGTACTTTAAACTTTCAGTACACAGACATACTCTGATTTTGGACTTTGTTTCATTTATCAATACATTTAGAAACTTAAAGTTTTAGCAATTATATTTTTACTCCTAAAATGCAAGCTTGACTCAAGTCTTAACATTATTTTACTAAATAACATAAAAAGCATCATTAAAAAGCAAAATGTTTTAGGGGAAGGAGAGAGAAGGAGCTCACAAGAGAATAACGATCCTGGGAGTCCAGGCAGTGTTCAGGCACAAGATCAGCTTCCCTGCGCTGTAACATCTGCACTGGGCGACCAAGCCTTCCTGCCACCTGAGGCCTTAAGCTATGGCAGGGCGCTCCAGACCTGCCAACAAACATCTACAGGGGAAAGGACTCATGATAAAAACAGCTCAATTTTCTTTAAACCTTAGCTCTAAAATATGGTCTTGAACTCTTCTATGTTGACTAAGAACTAATCTACAAACGGGCTAACTTTTCAAATAGGGATTTAGGGGAGCATTCTTTACCACAGGTGAATTGTTATTGGCTTAATTTTTTGGCTCAGGTTTGCTTTCTTTCTCTGCAAAAAGGAGGAATGTTATTTTTAAAAAAAAGAAAGGAAAAACTGTGTCAGATAAATTAATGAATAATGAATAAATAAAATTATAAAACCCTATCAATCTGGCCCAGTTTCCCAGGTGTTCATTACACAGTTTTAGGCCTATGCAATTTTGCATTGTTCAACTTAAAATAACCTGGGAGAAATACCAGTAGAGAAAAGAAGTCTAATCCCACACTTTGCATTGGTTACTCTCTGCTGCCCTCTAACTTCCAGTTGACTGGAGCTTGGGATAGTGGTCATGTATAGAAATATACCATTTTTTATTAAACTTCAATCTTCACCCTAGGTCAGAGCTCAGGGTATAATATTTAGTAAATATTGATTGGCTAAATGAGTAAATTCATATATGAGCTCTAAGTCATTCCCAATAAAGTGATAGTTGAAGCAATAGTTTACAATGAGATCTATGAGGAATACAGAAGGAAGATAACAAATAGCTAAATTATGGAAAATGTGGAAAAGAGTCACTTTGCGAGGCAAGAAGACTGAGTCATCCAAAAAGAAAGAAAAACAAGGGTTAGGATTATGGAAATGGAAATACAGGAATGTTATGGAGGACAATGAGTAGCAGACTTTCAAAAAGTACATGACATTATATTAGTACAGAGACTATATATAATTTATACAAAAGCATATGTAATCTACATATACACATTTATTTTTATTTATTTTTTATCCCAACCCAAGGACATTTTTTCTTTTCTTTTAGAGAGAGAGGGAGGGAGTAACAGAGAAACACTGATGAGAAAGAGAAACATCAATTGGCTGGCCCTGCCCCACTCCCACTAGGGATCAAACCCCAATTTAGGTATGTGCCCTGACCAGGAATCAACCCACAAACTTCCGACATACGGGACGATGCCCCAATCAACTGAGCCACACTGGCCAGGGCTATATACATACATTTTATATATTTACAGTTATATTATATATGTAAAAACAATTAACCACATGCATGTCATCCTTTCAAAGAAGGAGTGGTTTTTGGCTGCTGAAAGGAAACATGTAATCTTCCTGATATCATAAATAATAGTGTATACATAATCTTCAGTGGTTTGTGAATACTAGAAATTTTCAGGACAATCATTCATAATCAGAGGTATTGCCTACTTGCTCAGTGTTTGGACATCTCTCCTCTAAATAACATTACTGCTTTGCCCTATCTGTACTCCCTCAATGTATATTAAGTCACTTTCTTCTGAAAAATAGCCCAAATGTCTTGTATATAGTGCAATAAAACTTCCAGTAAGCCAAGAAACAAATGATGCAAAGTGAATTGGAAGTTGGAAGAGGATATTTAGCTCTTTTAAGAAATGCTTTCTCCAGCAGAAACATTAATACCTGTCTTAAATTAAAAGGAAAGAAGAGAGGAAGTGAAGAGATGAAATTAAATTGACTAATATTTCATCAACTTGTTTCCTAGGGCTGTAAGGTAGTGGTACCAAGATATCCTTATTAGTCTTAGCTTCTCTGGGTTTTTCCTTTTTTTCTTTCTTCTATTTTATATTGCTAACTTTGACACATTATCCTATGTGGTTTTGCAAGACATTTACCATTGTACTGTACAAACTATTTGCTACTCTAATTTTTACTAAGTAAATCAGTTTTCAGACTCCATGTTCACCAAGAATGAGAAAATGCTGCAGTTCAGATTTAATTACTCTCAGTTGTGGAGTGGACATCTATTGTTTGAGGTAGTGTTTTCAGGTTTGAGGTGGCCAACATCCATCCCCACCTCTTCAGGTAGGAGCACATGGATTAAGCTTTAGCACACCTCTTCCCCCGACCCTCAGCCACTTCTCATCCAGGAGGGTCCTGATGGCTGACTCCAGAGGTAGTTTCATGAGCCAAGCTTGGCCAATCAAATATTCTGGCTCTGGAATTTGTCTCTTGAGCAGAATAACAGCTTCCTCACTTTTCCAGACAGCTGGCTGGCTACTCAGAAGGCGGAGTCTCTCAGATCTGGCTGCCCTGAGCTCCAGAGCCTCTCTGGCCTCTAATCTTCCTGATTTTTGCATTTCAAGCATTTCCAAATCACTTCTAAGAAATCCAAGTTTATCTTTTAAGTTATCTTGAATGTGTATCTTATAGCAAAGATGAAGAAAAAAAACTTGATATATTGGGAAACATTTTATTTAAAAATACAAAACCCAACAGAGTAGCTATTCGGTATTACCGAGACAACTGTCCCCCCTGAGGTACCATGTAACGTGCTGAGACCAATCTTTAGCAAATATCCCAGAAATTACAACTTCCAACAAAAGCCTTCCCATTCTAAGGAGCTCTTGCTGGAAACGCCTTTAGGTGTCTGATTAACACCCTTATTCTTTTTAATACCTTCATCAATCTAAGGATGATTTTTTTTATACCTTTTCTCTCTCGTGTTTCATTCTCTTTACTATCAACAAAGATGCAATATTGTGATTTCATTTCAAAGCATTTTTCTTTTCAGAATGTTACCTTTTGAAAAATTTCTTTTTAACAATTTGTCATTTTAGTACTTTAAATTATCTGTATGTTAATTGATAATTGATCTTCTTGCCCAAGGCCAATCAATAGAAATATAATATGAGCTATATATGCAATTTTAAATTTATAAGCAGCCAAATTTCAAAAGGGTAAAAAAAAACAGGTGAAATAAATTTTAATAATGCATTTTATTTAACCTAATACATTTAAAATAATATTTAAACATGAAATCACCTTAGACCGCTCGGCCATCCTGACTTTAAACATGAAATCAATATAAAAGTATTAATGAGACATTCTATGTTCCTTTTATAATAAATCTTTGAAATTAAAAGATTTGGGTGTTAAGGTTTTATTTCATTTTATTTTAAATATTTTATTTATTTATTTTTAGAGAAAGAAATATAGTTCTATTGCCTCTCCTATACCCTGACTGGGAACTGAACCTACAACCCAGGCATGTGCCCTGACCTGGAATTGAAACTGCGATCTTTAGCCTTACAGAGTAATGCCCAACAAAATGATACACACTAGTCAGGGTCATGGATTTATTTTAGTGGCTCTGTTGTTGTTACTTGTTAGCTTTTATATTCCTTTAAGTATTAGGGGTTTTTGACCCAGGATGCAGTTAGGCGACTTGGAATCATTTCATTCTTTTGAAGTTTGCCTTTAAGTTTTTCAGGGTGGACCCAGACATCCTTTAGCTGAGGCATAACTTGACCTCACTACTGAGGCAATGCCCTTCTGAGGACTCAGTTTGATGCCCCCTGTATCAGGAGGCCTTTCCACAATGGCTAGTGGGAACACAAACTGTTCCTGGCTCTGTGTGAGCTCTGGGATTGATCTGCCTACTTCTCTCCAGTGGTTCTTCTGGGCCTCAGTAAGTTCGTAATACATATACGCAGATCAGCGTTCAGCCAGACTTGCAGGGACCCCTCTGCTGATCTGATCTCCAGAGTGTACATACTCCCCCCCCCCCCCACCCCGGCTCTAAGAGCAGCAGTCTCTCTTTGAGTTCCCTCCCCTGTGAAGGCAGTGAGCTGGGGCAGTGAGGACTCACTTTATTGGTTTCTCTCTCAGGAATCAGTCTAGTGCTGTCTGTTGTCCAATGCCTAAAAACTGTTGTTTTATGTATTTTGTCCAGTTTTGAAGACAGAAGGTCAATCAAGTTCCCGTGATGGCCCAAAAGGTATAAAAACTTAATCTCCACTCATTTATCAAATGTTTCCTGAATGCCTACTGTGTACGAGGAACTATGCAGGGCGCTGGGGGTATCCTATTGAACTGAAAGAGATATAGCTCACACTCTCATGATCACCACAGACCAGCAGGGAAGAGCAGTGATAATTGAGTCATAATTCAAGTAAATGTGCAGTGTGAATCATGACAGATGACAGGAGAGAAAGCAGAGTGCTATGGACTCATATAACAGGGAGACCAAATTTTGTCTCTGCATTTAGAAAAGTTTCCCAAGATAATGAACATTTTAACTAAAACTTAGGAAATAAGATTTGGTACCTGCGTTATGGAGGATAAGAAGACTACTAAGAAGAACAGCAATATGCAAAAGGCCTGTGGCAAGATTGGTCCATTAGAGATCAAGTCCACCTCTTAGCTTTCCCAATGAAGACAAAAAGGCTTGGAGTTCGTGCCTCTTCCTTACTGTGTTAGTGGCAAGGCAGAGGCTAGAATCAGGACCCTATCTCCACATCCAGTGTTCTCCCCATTTCACTATGTTGCTAAGCAAATATAGGCAACACTAGAACACTTTATGTAATGACATTGTCACTTTATGCTTCATGACATATTTTGGGCAATACATAACTTTGTAATATACTTCCATTTAAAAATAATTATGGCCAAAATATCATTCAAGATATACTTTTAATGGCCTATATTTTAATGTATTTACAAGAAATAGGCTGCAAAGTGTAAATTAATGAACAAGAGAGCATAGGAGAGAAAGCATGACCATTCACACATTCAGCCACCAAAGCAGCATCATAATGGCCCCAGGCTGTCACACGATTTCCTAAGCAGCTGAATCACACTCAGAAGATCCGCACACAGTGGTGTGAGTTCCAAGTGCTTTCAGACATTCTGGGAAACATATCCACTGCCCCATTCCAAGCTTAAATGCATAATAAATGTCGATTTAAAATCCTTTAAGATTTCAAATGACAAAACTCAAGTGAAACCATGATAGACTTGCACAGGACTGCCCCACATGACATCTCTCCTTCTAGAGACACAGTGTATGTCCATCTACTGTGGCTACCATATCCACTGACACAGAAACACAGCGCACTTGCACTTGCATAGAACAGAAAGTCATTTTTCCAGCTATCACAGACACATCGCTCTTCAATGGCTTATAAATGATTATATTTTTATATGTGAACAGATGTCTGTTTCTTGTCAACAAACAGAGAGAGAGCACCAGCTATGTTCCAGGACTGGAATTGAGTAGTGAGCAAGGCAGAGGCCACCCCTAACCCTGCAGAGAGGTCTTCCAAGATGCCACCAGGAGTCCCTTTCCATCCCTGCTTTTGTCTGGCAGGACTCCTTTCTTTAACTTTTACTTACGAGGCTTAAGACAATTACTCATCCAGTGTAAATATGAAACAGGGTCTCTGTTAACTTCTGAACTTGGCAAAAATATTTTTATGTCCTATGTAGAGGTCATTAATTTAGGTGTCAAAAAATTCCATTTTCTTTTAAGTAGCCCAAGCTGCCAAGTGTTTGATGTCATCCTCCTCTTCTTCTGCCCTCCTAGAAGAGGCTGGAACATAAAATGTATAAAAATTAGTAATTGGTGACATTCACACTTTAGGATAAAAAACAGGTATGAATTATGTCTACAAGGTTTATAAGGGGAGAGCCCCCAAAAATGGAAGTACCTTCTGGAGGGTGGGCCCCTTGTAGTACAGGCTTCCCCCACTAGGTGAGTGTTCTAGGAACACATCTGTATCAGTGTACAAGCTTGTTGGGAACCGTCCTGCCTGGTTTCAGGAGCTGTAACCTTGCCGACAGACAAAAAGGCCCCACGGCTAGGGGACCTTGGGACCATAAGCCACTACAGAGACAAAACTTATCCTCCCAGCAGGGGCACAGCCTCTGCCCTCTTTACTTCACCTTGCTTGGCCCCTGCAGGATGGCTGGATAGTCAATGATGGATAAGATTCCTCAAGAGAATAACAACCGAAGACAGGCACAGTCATGAAGGCGCCATCAGGGAAGGAGTTAGGGGATTGTGGAGGAGGGACAAAAGACCCTCACCCCTCAGCTTTATCATAGCCTGAGTCCTCATTTACAGATGTAAAAAGTCTCCTAATCTCTTGGCTGCCTTGCTTCCCCCCGCCTGATTCAAGCCTGAAGCAATGCTGAAGGGAGGTGCAGCCCTGTGCCAGAATGGGTGGTTCCTGGTAGCGGGTGATCAGACCTAAGAAAGAATGCATAAAGTTCTGTGAAACCTACTTTACTAAGAATGTCCTCAGTTTAAATGTTAAGGGTCCAGGCAAAAAATAAGTTTGTTCCCCAAGGTCTTACAACCAGTTGTCGTCACCCTGTCTACCAGACCCTGACTCAAAAGGACCCTCGTGATCCCAGAAATGTTATCTGTGAACTACACCTCCTTGCTTTGATATGCACCCCTATGCAAGCTACACTCAATAAAAGCCCATTGAGAGAGAGGGTCTTTCTCCTCTGAGAGACTGGTCAGCCTTCCTCCCTAAGCAGATCATGTCTTGATAGACTTATTGTCATCCACAGCAGCCGGGGGTGCTCTGTGGGACAGAGCCCCACACACCAGCTGGTGTTGTTGTGAAAGACTGCATTTATGTTCAGTGAATTTTTTTAAGACTCTTTCAATGTTTTTGCCCATATCATGATGGGTGATTTATGAGCGCACCTGCCCACACTGCAATGAGTGTTCAGCAGTTTTTGAGCGAAAACAGCATGACCCCTGTGCTGCACCCTCCTTATTCACTCAATCTCACCCCAAGTGACTTTTCTTTGTTTCCCAGATGAAAAAACTCATCAAAGGTAAACGCTTTGCCAATATGAAAGAGGTAAAACAAAAAACAGCAGAAGCACTAAAAGGCATCAAAATTGACAAGTTCAAAAATGGTTCTGAGCAGTGGAAAAAAGTCTCAATAGGTGTGTTGCATCAAATGGAGAGTACTTTGAAGGTGACTGAATTTTAAACATGTAAGAATAAATACACAATTTTTATAAATAAATTCTATTTTGGGGGTTCCCCCTTGTATATTTATGGAATACAAAAATAAGTGCTAACAGAGATATAGATCAGACTACTATTGTAGGCAACTATGTGACCACAGGTAGTAGAGGTGGGGACATACCTGCTTGGGACCTCTGTGCAGTGGACAATGTGCCCATCATTCTACCTGGCATTCTGTCTGGCTGTGCTGGGAGGGAGGAGGGAGGCACATCTGGAAGTCGAATATTTGTCATCTTCTTATTTAATTCTTCCTGCTCCAATTCTTCCAGTTCTGCCATCAACTCATCCTGATCACAGAAGAAAGAATTATAGAGTTAGTGTTTCAAGCAGTAGGTTTCCTCAAACACAATAACAAGAACATCTGCTACCCAATTGATATGTGAGAACCCAGTCAAATGGAATATTTATGTTAAGACTAAGTCTTTTCTGCAACACTGAGCAATGATTAAAAAATGAAAATTTGGGGTTGCGCAAATTTGTCATAGCTAATCTTATAAATACTTCAGTAAACAGTTATTCAAATAATTTGTGCTAGCTGAATAGAAAACTTCCACAGTTCCCAGGAAATTTACACCTTGCCCGTCCCTTTTCCAATGCATCTTTTCTTTTCTACTGTTAAAAATTAAGAAGTTGTGAAACCTTAACTGGAGGTAATATTTTCACTTGGGTTAATGTTATTAAAAATAAGCAACAGGTATAGCAAAATTTGTAATGTATAGAAAGTAAAAAGAATCAAAGATACTATGATTCCTTTGTTAAATTACCCAAGCCAATATGTGTTTGGGTTAAGTAAACTTCAACCCAAGGTAGATACACTGCATTCCTTTCTTTTAGCAACAGTCTCAGAGGGTCTGGTTTAATCCTAAGCTACTCTCTATCCTGAGAAACTTAGAGATGCAAGACTAGTTGGAGACTTTAAGAGTGTAAGTCACCTTATGACAGGTAGGTGATGATTTGTGGTAGTCCAGATCTACCTGGCTCCATGTGTCCTCAGGTAGAGTTCAACCACTGAGAGAGGCCCAGAGTCTAAACTAAATTTGTCATCATTAGAATTTTGAGATTGTCTCCATTACAAATTACCTAAGACACTCTTATATTTGTTCAAGGAAAGTTTTCATCTATTCATTCATAATTGAACAAACTGAGAGCTCACTCCTGGCCAGGTACTGAACTCGAACCAGGGATGCAAAGTTCAACCAATAATCCCTACCTTGAAGGAGCTTATTACTGAATGTAGGAGAAAGGCACATAAACAAGTATTTATCCTGTATTAAAATGAGAGTAATAGTACTAAGGACCAAGAGAGGAGATATTTAAGCCAACCACATTTCATGAAGTCAGTGTGTATTAGGCAGCAAACTGAATGATTGACCACTGTCATATCAACCTCATGAAAAGGGGATAAAAACATGGAAGTGCACATGAAATGGTGTGGTCAGTGTAGTTGTGTGCTCTGTGGTTGTCCACAGGTATCTAAATGGAGTGCCTTCAGAATAAATACTCTGATGTCCTATTTCTGCTCACAAAACAATCAGGAACAAAGGCAGCAAATGTAGTAACAGCAGAACATACTATGTACACTGAGTGTGCACCCAGAATCACCTAGTGTGCAGTCGTGAGCAACAGCATCAAACAGATATTGATATTTTCTTTAGCAAACAGGATGACAAAACAATCCTCTCCTCCCTCATTTTCAGACTCCGGGTACCAACTACTTATTTCTTCACTGATAAAAGGATTTTAGAATTTAAGAAATTTTAGAAATAAGTTAATGAGCCAGTAATTTTCATTTTATAGAAGAGAAAATGAAGGGTCAGAAAAGGAAAGGAACTTACACAAAGTTTAGTAAGAAATGTCAGAGCCCAGATGTCATAAGCCTGGAGCTCTCTGATGCCTGGTAATCTAACCAGGGAGGGCAAACTGTCTCCAAAAACCCACACAGCACTAATTTAGGTTTCGTCAGCCACATGTGGTCTCTGTCACAGTCTTCTCTATGGCTATTGTTATTAGTGTTGTTGTCTTCTACAACCCTTTAAATGCATAAAAACCATCCCTGACTCATGGGTCATTCAAAAAGAGGCTGTGGGAAGGATGTGGCCTGAATGCTGAGCTACACCATTTTTTAAAGTTCTTGACGCCCAATTCTCATTTTCTAGGGTTCTGTGGAACCACGTCTTCCTCATCAGAAGTTTTGTTTTTAATACCAGGTAGGTGTAGGAAGTCAGAGTCTTCACCATGCTACCCTGAGAACTGGAAACATTTCTAAATCTGTATGAGTATGTGTGCTTTGAACAGAACGACTGAAATTCACAGCGCAGATACTATTCTAAAGACAGTCTGTCTTATTGGACTGATGAATCCAAATGGAACATGTGTGTTAATAATGTCTATCCATGTTTATTTTGTTTCATAGCCCGAGTAATGAACAGAGACAGCCTAACCTCTAACTTAACAACCACAGAGCATGATATGTCTGTTCCTTGCAGAGTGATAGTCTGTTTTGTTTTGCAGATGTGCAAGCATGCTATGCCTCCTTGTAATGGGCTGTTTAGATTTCCACCATTAAAAGTCACTAACTTTACATAATCACAGGCTGCTTTTTCTTAATAGCTAGAAGCTTAATTAAGAGGCTGTTTGCCAAACCGTATTAATCTTTCCTTTAAATCAGAGCTACCAACACTTCATTTCCCTCTTAAGTATGTTTCTAGCAAGTATCATGTATTCTTTTATGGTACTTTAGGAAATACTGAGGAGCCTTCTCTGCTGTCGATGGTGGGAAGTTGTCCCTTTTAGCAGCCATAACACTCCATTCCTCATACCGTGTTACTCACCTCGTCAAAGTCATCGCCAAATCCAACCCGCTGAGAAAATGCTTCTGAGATTTCTTGGGCAACATCCTGTTGCTCTGTGATCTCTTGCATCAAATCATCTATTTTGTTCAGATCCCTGGGAAACATTTTGTTAAAATATTTTAGAATTTTACTTTACAATTATGAATTTGGATATACTCCCATATGAAAGAATAAGTCAATTTAATATAAACTCTTAGTCCCATAGGATAACAAAAATTCCTGATGATAATATTCATTAACTTTAAAAATATTTTACATTTTAAAAAAAGAATAATCCTGTACAGGCATCTATGTACTAAATATTAAACAACCACTACATTTGGGAGTCACTGAAGAGCAAATTATCTTATAATTTACAATATTTATAGGCTTCTTTTGAAATTCTGTCTGTCAGGGCATATGGAAAATCTAAATACATGCTACTATGTATCGACTCTGCAGGGAATGGTGCTGTGGACCCCTGAGGACCACAGTGGCTAAGATAATCCAGGACAGTTTTCCTGACACCTTTCAGCTGCCACCTGACAGAGGCCTTTCATAGAAGCTGAATTCTGGAGCAAGAGGACAATTTTCTAGAATGCCTCACTGCTCTAAGATCCTCACTCCCTGAGGGCCATCCCAGGCCTGCTGCTGTCCTTGGAAATGACAGGTGAGGGCAGGATTAGGCCTAGGAAGCCCTCAGAAGAATCAGCAATGTCAGCAAAGGAATTTGGACAGCTGCTTCAAAGGCAGTTTCTAGTATCTGAGCGGCCCTTAACCACCAGCCCAAGCTGCCAGGGTCTGAATGACAGGATCTGGACTGCGTCTCTAGGACCTGTCTCTGAATCGTCCCTCCAGCTCTGAAACTAGGCCAAACTGATTGGATACCAGAAAAATGACAAGTTTCCTCTTTATTAGGCAACTTAAACACAGAAATTTTGATTCTCAGTGGAATAAGTCTTATAGAAAGTCTCTATATGTGGAAAAAGCTGAGTACTTTAACATATTTTCATGTAGTAATGAAAAAGAACACTTTTTACCATTCTCTTACCACACCAGTTCTCATATTTAAAACAAATATATAAGGAATTTATTTTTTAAAGGGAGTATAGGAAAAGTGAAGTTAAAGTTTGGGCCTAGGGGTGAATTTTTCTCAAAAGGAGCACAATGAGATGATGTTGATAAACCACCTGTGATTCTGTGATACACGTTAGCACCAGTTTATAGCAATGACAGAGGATTTGGCTCTGATAGTGAATGTAATGATATTTCCAAAGCTGTCAAAATGATGGTGGATCATCAACAAATTATCAAGGCAGAAAATGTTAGCAAAGAGGTCTCCAGTGAGCCCAGCACCCCCAGGCCCACCCTCCCCAACCCAGGGAAACGTCCCCGAGCTGCTCAGGTGATTGCTGCTCTTACGCATGGCGGCTCCAAGTTCAGGTCCCAGGCACTGACTTCCCAGTGTGAATGTAAAGCAAATTGTCATCAGCCCCACTACCACTATGAATATTGATTTTTTATTCCTTACTTTGTACCAGGAACTAAGTGTGTTACATCTGATCTCATTGAATCTCACAAAAACTGCAAATACTATTATTACCTCCAATTTACAGCAAAGAACCTGAATACAGGTGAGGCGAAGTAATTTGCCTAAGGACAGTCAGCAGTGGAACTGAGATGATAACCTAGAAAATCTGACCTACAAATCTATGCCCAGAACTATTATTGCTCTACATTGATGGTTCTCATGCATTGGTTAGTATCAGAATCACCTGCAGAACTTGGTTAAAAACAGAAAGGCCCAGTCCTTGACCTTGTTCAGCATCTGTGTTCTCCTTAGTAGCTTGCCAGGTAATTTCAAATTCCATCGAAATTTGGCAACCACTATTCTATAGTCTAACACACACACACACACAGATGCTGACATTTAAGTCTTTTTAAAATTATATAACGAAAAGTTACAGATGGAGTGTCAGATAATTGTGAGGTTACTGGTAACCCTCAAGGGCAAAATGAATGTCCTTCATGTTTGCATGTTTTTTTGTTTTGTTTTCTGCCACTATAACTTCTAATCTTTCTGAGGGACCATTCCATTCTGACATATCAAAGAGCCTCAAAAGGACAAGCCCATTCCTGCTGAAATCATATGGCTCTTCCAACTGAGAGGGCACTTATGACTCAGAGGGAAGGAAGGTCACTCACATGTTTTCATGAACTGCTCTCATCGCCTTGGCCGCCAAGCCCATGTTCCTCAGCACCTCAGCATTGGTGTGTGAGTTCTCTAGGGCTTCTCTCTGGAACTCAATCGTGGACAGTGTGCCATCTATCTGAGTGAGCTGCTTCTCAAACCTCTTCTTTCTCTTCAGTGCCTGCAACGCAGCTAAATAAGGGAGAAGCCACATTTGTCAGGAGAGATCTCAATCACTTCCTAGAGAGACATTCATTCAGCACTAGCTGGGGAATATTGGCATTGTTGGCACCTATAGACAAGGAGGAGGCCAGATGGAGCAGAGGAAATCCAAGGTGAGAGCCAGACCTGCACCAAGTGCCACACCCTCAAACATTTTCAATGGTCTTTTCTTCTAAAGATCTGATGAGTCTCAAATGAAAAGTACATTTCCACATTCCATAAAATATACCACAGTAATTGGATTTTAAAAAACAATAGGTATAAAAATATGAATAAAAATCTAATAAGAAAATAAACTGTCAGAGGAAAAAAGAGCTTTAATGACTGTTTATTCTACCCCTGCTTCCTCATTTCAAAGACAAGTTAATCAAGACCTGGAGGAAGTACATGACTTGCTTGAAGGTAAACAGTGAGTGGCTGTCCGAAACCGAGGGTGCCGAGCTGCATTCTTGGTCTGAAAGGGTTATGAGATGGCCAGTTACATCTTCCCCTGAGTGCCCATGAAAGCAACGCTTGCTAGAGTCACACGCAAGGATTAGCTGGTGAGAGAAAAGAGTATTTCCTTCAGAGAAATTATATCTAAATTCCCAGCCACTAGCACTTTAACGAAATAACCTTATCAGCTTCTCTCAGAAATCACAAAACTAACAGAGTTCTTTTGACTATGGCACCTTGGAAGGAACCCAAAAACAGGTACTAAAGTGTGAGTTGTGATAAGGCTTTTAGGGAGAGTGCAGGGAAAGAGCAGCAGAAGAAAGTTACTATGAAGATAATTAAATGGAATTGGCAAAAGAACTCAAATAGGTCAATGGTTTCAAAGGGAAACATGTAAGTTATTGCAACAGATTTCTGAGAGCAGGTTCTTTTCTAATTCAGTTTTGGTCAATTTTTTATTGTAATTCCAACACGTTTGGTTTATTTATTCCAGTGCTTTTTGTTTGATGCACAGAAACTCATAATCATTATACTTTCTTGTTCAGTTTTACTGGTGACCAGTATGAAATATTACTCTCTGTCCCATTAATCCTCTTTGCCTTAAATTCCATTTTGCTTATATTTAAATTAACATTTCTGCTTTCTTTTTGTTATAATTTGCCTATAATAACTTTACGGGACCTCTATTTCAAGAGTGTTTTATATTTGCTCTTTCTTGGTAAACTTACTATGATAGCATACAGCTGGATATTTGTGTGATTGTTTTTAACCCAGTCAGAGAGTCTCTATCATTTAATGTGCGATTTTAACTTATTCTTCTTTATTGTGATAACTGATAGTATATAATATGATCTTTTCACTGTCATCCTTTTGTGTTTTATATATGTACAGTTTTTTTGTCTTTATGTAGATCAATCAAATATTCCTCGTATATTTCCCCCCTTTAATTTTTGGACATACTAAAAATTTTAGTTCCATATACTAAATTTATTCTCCTAATGAATACCCTTGCATTTAAATATACACATATAATTAAACTTAACTTTCTATCCATGTTGAAAATTAATTAGTATCTATAATTTATTGTTCCCATTTCCTGCCCCAAACCTTCTAATGTTTGATTAAAGTAGTCTGCATTGTATTAGTTCCAGATGATTACTAGTTGTTTTTTATTATCTTTTTAATTCTTAAAGAAAATTTTCTTAGCAATTGTATTAAACTTGACAGACATGATTTCAACAGTTATTTGCACTCAACTATAGTGTTTGCTGACTTATTGTCATACTATTGCTTTGGTAACCTAATCATCCTTTCTTGGGTTTTTCTTTTTTTTTACCGAAATAAATCTTGAAATTTTTTTTCAGAAAAGTAAGATAGATATAAAGTCTCTAAACTCCTATAGGTCTGAAAATGTCTTTATTTTGTTTCAAACTTGAATGATAGTTGGAATTTTTACAGACTTCTAGGTTCAGAATATTTTTAGAATTTTAAGACACTATTCTATTGTCATTGGGTAGCCAATATTTCAAAAGTTTGATAATAATACTCTTCTCATCCCCTTGTAGATAATATGTTTGCTTGTTTCATCTCTGGAAATGTTTAAGATCTTTTTTACCTTGGAATTAGGAAATTTTATGAGTCTACGTTTAGGCATATGTCTTTTTTTTTTTCTTTACTCAAGTAGATATTCATTGCATATTTTTATTCTCAAGAGTCAAATCTTCCTTCATCTTATGGAAACTGTATTCTTTAATTTTTTGTTACTTCTTTCCCCTCCATTATTTCTGCCTACTTTCTTCTGAAATCCCTACTCATTTTTATATTATTATCTATACTGTGACCCTGCCCAAACTATTCTCTCTATTTTCTCTTCTTTGAAATCCCTATACAATGAATGTTGGATTCCTTGGGTCTATCCCTGAGTCTATTAATGTATCTGTCTTTTTGTTCTATGTTCTTGGAGAACTCCTTAACTTTATATTCCAGATCATTAACTAGTCTTCATCTCTATTTATTCTTTCTTCACCCTGTTTATTTTTAACTACATTTTTAATTTCTAAGAACTTTTTCTTCTAGCTGTTCATTTACATGATGACCATTCTTATCTTATAAGGCAATAGCCTCTGGAACCTCCCTGAAGATACTAATACAAGTTATGTTCTCAACTTTTTTTTAAGTTCTGACATTATCTCTTTTGCTTGCTTATTTTGATGCTTCTCTTTCATGCAATTAACTTTTCTCAAAATTCTTCTGATCTTGTATTACAGGTTTATATGTATAAATAAAAGATGAGAATAGTTAGTATGAGTAGATGTGCCTCTTGCAACTACCTAAGTGTGTTCCCCATGGGGCCTGTCTCTTGAAAGTGAAGCGTGACGTGCTAGAAGGCAGATTGCCTGTATTGGGCAGGGAATTAGACAGGCTGGGATTCCCACAGTGCAAAAAAAGGTTTAAATTTGGGTGATGGATACTTTTCTGAGTGGTACTTTCCTTTCCTCCCTGCCCTGTGGACTGTGGAGGCTCTGTTCTGCTTCTCTCTCCAGATGCAACACCACAATTTAAGTTCTTGCCGAACAGCACTTACACTTTATTTATAGAACAGTTCTATTTGTTTAATAATCTCTCCTTTAGGAAAGAACAAAAACAATCTTTTTAAAGTTAAAGGCCTTCCTACAATCTCACTCTGCAGAGAGGCTCATTCCATTAATGACTGGAGTTGCATGAGGGTGAAGGGCCAAGGGGCTTCCTGCCACCCTGTGCTAACACCCTGCCTATGGGCCTGTAGCTATTGCTGCATTTATCCAACTGTATTATAATTATTTGTGAAATCTATTCCACTCTTCCTCCCCTACACCAATTACAAGCCCTTGGATGCAAGATTCCTTTCCCCCATTTCCCCAGTCCCTAGCACATGGCCAACAAGACACATAGCAAAAACCAGCATTGATTGAGTCTTGGCTGTATGCCAAGCGGACGTGCTTTAAGTGCATCACGTTATTTATGTCATCAACTCTCACGGACTCCAGGAGTAGACATTACATTAGCCTGTTTACAGAGAATGAGATGCATGAACATTAAATGGATAAATTTGGTAACTTCGTGCATGTAGTATAATGACAGCATGGCTTAATAGAAAAATTATGGCCTTGAGGGAGAGAGTGTTGGTCCTCCTCCCATGACTTGGTAGGTATGTGTTCTCAGCTAGGTCATTTCACTTCTTTAAGCTTCAGTATGCTGCTCTGGAAATGGGGATGTAATCCCCATAAGGCTGGGAGATTTTTAATAATTAATGATAATTTACAAAAAATACTTTATATAGTCCCTGTGCATGGTAGAGTCTTAGCAACTAGATATTATTATTAATAATAGTGATTTATATAACACTTATTAATAAAATTGGGTATCTTATTTCTGAGGCCACTGAGCAATAACTTACCCATTTATTTCACCACAACTCACCCTAAAAGGAATATAATTTTACAAATCAGTTCCACATTTCAGTAGGTGCAATACATAAAGCTCTTCAGCAAAGTGCCCTAAGAAGCTAGACTCCAAATATGCATCTCCACCCACCACCATGCCAAGAAGTGGAATGTTCGAAGTCTCCTCCCAATCTTGTCAGGCTAGTTTAGTGGCTACATTTATTGGGACCCAAAAGCATCTTTTTTTTTTTTTTTTTGAGAAAAATGTTAAGTTCTCCACTAAAAAGTATGCCATGTTTCCTAATAACAACTAATTTTAGATTACTTTCTGAAAATCAAAAAATACAATTTGATATAAAAGATGAGGCTTTGGTGTCACCAGATCCACATTTCAATCCTGCCTCTACCAATTAATAACTATACATAAAACCTTGGTGTGTGACCTTCACTCTTCTTAAGCGATGATCTCCCATTTGAATGATAACAACAAAACAACAATCATGTCTAGAAAATTACAACAAAACACTGTACTCTGAAGAGAAGTTGCCTACTTTCAAATCCAGACTCCATCTATCCACAGTTCTGTGGCCTTCTATAAGTCACTTACTGGAAAGTGGAGATATAAGTCACTCAGTTGTAGGGGTCCAAATGAAATAACATGTAAAGTATTTAGTGCAGTGCTCAGCACATAGTGAGTAATTACTAAATATTAGGGACTTTGTGATTATCCTCATCTCCTTCACAGGGTCGTCAGAGCTCTACAGTCGGAGCCACCCTGTATAATGCCTAAACTTATAAATGTTTGTTATTAATAATAATCGAATCTGGTTTGGATACATAAATGCCTATGTTAATGTATGATTTTTCCTCTTCAAAATGTTTTTGCTGAAACTAGAACATTCACCCAGAGTTGATATTTTAACTTACAATATTATTACCACACCACAGACTACAGACTGGCCTACCCTGAGTCCTCAGCTCAGAGGGTGCCTGGCAGGTAATGAGGGCCAGGGAATTAGAGAGAGATTAAGGGAATGGTCGTCTGTGTCTGCACACATGTGAAAGAGGAAAAGATAGAGGAACATTTCTCTGCTACAACAATAGAAGATGCTACCAAAGTGACAACAAATGGCAGTGACACAGGCCCTGTATCAGGGATTTCATAGGAAAAATGGATGTCTGGTGACTGCAGAACATAAGTCTGAGCTCATGGAGGCAACACACTCAGCTCCAGATCACGGCTTCCACCAGTCAAGGAAGCAAGAAATCTGGATTTGCACGCAAAATCCCCACATTTAAAGCTGACTTATAATTTTACAAAAACCTGTGTGAGCAAAACCGATGATTCCTGCATGACTGGATCTGGCCCCAGGACACCTGACCCGTCTTTCGACATCTGCCAGGCACAGCAAGCTTTCTCACAAACACTAAGACAAGAGGTTTTTTGTTCCAAAGAGCCAAGAAGTGTCCGGGAGCAATCCCCCTGCGAGCTGCTTCTCACATGAAATGATGATGCCACGGGCCAACCATGAGTTGGACAGCCTCTGACTTTGTTTTTAGTAAACAATTGGGAAAGTAACAGCCGTCCTTTTTCAAAGACATGCAACAAATTCTGCAAATCAAGCATTGCTTGTGATTTGGCAAAAAAGGACGTGTTTAGAGCCATGCCACTTAACCTGCGGGGAAGCTGCAATTTAATCTTCCATGCTCCTGCGTGAGCATTAAAGCACCTGCTGAAACCTGGGTAACATTCTCCCTGAAACAGAGGAATCTACTGTGTTCTTTTGTGGTGGAGAAACAGCCAGGGTGGAGATTTTGTCCCCTCAGCAATGGAGTCACAGAACAATGTCCCTTGTGTCCTGCTGCTAGGGGGGCCATAAAGAACCCTCACTCTAGTCCCCTCAACTGGGACTGAAACTTAAAAATTACCCCTTTGACGAAATCCAACCACCCTAGGCAACTCTACTATGCTGCCAGAGGAAGGCTTCAGTCGCCTATGAAAAATAACAAAATAGCAGAAAAGAGTGGCAGTTTCATTGCTCATGTAATCAGTACGGCACCTTGGTTTTGAAGGTCAACCTGTTGCTCTTTACACATGCAGTGTATGCATGTGTGCATCATTAATCTATTAGTTGGCAAAAAGGAAGAACCTTTTAGGAAACATCATATGCATGACTGCAGACAATCCTGGTTGTGAAATATGAGACTGTTATAACAGCTCTCCCCTCTCCTGGAAAGAAATGCTCTCTACAGGAGGACTAAGAGGTGAGGCTTGGAAGAGCAATCGCAGAGAGTGCTTAAGATACAGACATCACACATAATTGGTTACATTGTCTTTTGCTCTTACTGGGAAGTCTCACAATCATGTTGTTTTATGTAAGAAACTTTAATGTAAGTCCTGTTCTTACAAACAAATCACTTAATTAAACAATACTTTCTGTTTATGGCAGCTCATTTTAGTTCTTGAAAAACACAATCTAATAAGCATCATCACTAGCATTACACAAATGGAATAAAAACCAAAATGTTTCCGTTCAAAGTCATGAAACAATTGGGTGGAGTGGGGGCCATACTAGAAAATTCTGACCTTATTTGGCCAGTGCTACCCTGTTATGAATCCCCTGGCCTTCATCACTTTTATAAACTATTCCTTATCCATTCATCTTAGTAATGGGACAAGGACACACTGAGGATCTCGCATGTGCCATACACCATGTGGGCCTCTGCAGGGACAAAGACAGAGGCTACAATCTTAGAGGAAATGGGCATTCAGCCTCATTCATCATTCAACGAGCATTTACTAAGCACCAAGTATGATTCAGTAGTAGAGGAGGCAGAGAAGCATAACAATCTCGGTGGATACACAGGAATGTGTAAGCTTACCCTGGAGAGTGAGGGGAGGCTCCATAGAGGGGGACACAACAAAGCAGGTACCTGTCCGCACATTTAGTTGAGCACTGCTCACTAGAGAACATGTGTGAAAAAAGGCATTGCCCAGAGGATTCCGTCCAGCCTTGACCCTCTCCCCACCCTCCCTACTGAACCATACCAAGTTCCTGGCTGAGATCCACTAGGAACCAGAGATTATAAACCTCAGAATTGAGCTGATCCCTGCAGCTTGCCAGCTCTGTATTGCCAGCTCTGTATTGTCTCGCCAATATTAAATGTCACAGAAAGGGAAATTGCAAGCTACAGGAAGACACAGCAATGATGTATGATTAGTCAGAGACAGAGCAGATGCCTGGGAGAATGGGGACAGAATGAGATTGCAGAGAGTGAATGAAGGGCATTATTAGGAAAGGGCATTTGGAATACAACTATTGATGTAAGCAAGCCGGTAATATGGAGCTTTATTCTGTGAGGAAAAAAACAAACAAATGGTGATTACTAATATTATAAAGTACGAAAGATTAGAAGGAGAGTGATCAATGCCTATCCAATCTCCAGAAAGACACAAATGGACAAAGGAAACTAAGGTTATGTTCCAACAGAAACAATGCTCTTGTCCTCATTGGAGAGGAGGCAGTTCTTACAACTGGGACGTCACACACAGATTACAGCCAGTGCATCACAGAGGGGAAGATCACGGCCTCAACTGTGAGTTATCACAAAAGGAAGGAATGCTTTCGTAGAAGACATTTTAAATAAACGCTGAGATTCTTATTTCTTATAAACAACTGCTTCCTTTGTCAATTGCCAAGCAAATAGTATTAACCTGTTATTGGAACAATATACCAATGTATTAATTAAAATCTACTTGATATTCTTTGTAAAAAAACAAATAATGTTGGACACCAGGCAGAATAAATAACTACTTGAATGAGTTTTTTACTCACTACTAACATTTTTGTAAGCTCACAAATTGGTAACTCTATAGGCCTGCTATTGCCTAGAATATAGGAGGGGAAAGAGTATGAATACAAACCCAGCAATATTAAACAGAAAAATTCAGTAATAGTGATTTTGCTTAATTCTGCAGAATAGACGCATGTACCCATTGATGTAATTTTATACTGTGTGTATGTTATGTATGTGTGTATATGCATATGTGTGTATATATAAATGTATGTTTGTATATGTGTGTGTTCTAGAATATGTTTTTATATTCTGCTTGTAAAAAAGTACTTCCTGTTCTATGATGCAGTACTATCCAGTACTACTGTGCCTATGGCTTGCAGGGACTCCTGAGAACCAATGAACTATAAGCCTATGGCCCCTTTCAGCCCTCACTGTCTGTAACTGTGTGATTATTCCTGTAAGATACTAGTCCCATCAAATCTCAGAAAACAGCCTCTGTCCTCACAATGACTATTACTATTTGAAATTCTTTAAAAAGAGATTTACCTTGAAATTGGTGATGAACTATAATATTCTTGAATTTCTCAAATATAAGTAGAACAATATCTAGTAAATTAAGAGAGTTTACATAAAGTTTTTCAAACTGCTCACAAAAGTACAGGTTCTTGTACACGTGACCTTTAAAATATGTATACATTGATTTCACATAATCGTAATTTTTCTTGCTGCAGTTTTTAGAAATTTTGAGTTAGAATACTATCTCTGCTCAGGCTCCAAAGCTATATTTACTTTCACTTTATAGGCATAAAATATATGGAAAGAATTGCTCATGTAAGTAGCACTCCCCACTGAAAAAGGCCTGTTGAGCAATGTTCCTGTTGCAGCAAATGAGACACACCCATTATGACTGGGGAGCAGATAACCCAATGTGAAAAAAACAAAAGAGTCACTAGAAATTCACGTTGAAATAAAAAATAAATGCTCTAAGTGCCTGTCAAATATTTGGTTGCCTAATTTTGTTCCTCTACATTTATATGTAAGCCAAATATAAAATTATAATCTTTATTTTATTTAAGTTAGATGATTGACATTAAACTTTAATTATTAAATAAAGAATTTTACTTCTAATGCAAGGTTTCCTGACTTTTTTTTTAAGATTTTATTTATTTTTAGAGAGAGGGGAGGGGAGGGAGAAAGAGAGGGAGAGAAACAGCAACGTATGGTTGCCTCTCACACGGCTCTCACAGGGACCTGGCCTGCAACCCAGGCATGTGCCCTGACTGGGAATCAAACCGGGACCGCTTGGTTCCCAGCCCGTGCTCAATCCACTGAGCTACACCAGCCAGAGTGGTTTTCTGACTTTTAGTAGAGAATAATCAGCTTTTCCTTTCCTGTAATTTTAAAAACACCATTCTTGTTTGCTTGCTTTTGAGGGGTTTGCTTTATTTTGAAGGCAGCGATGACCATGTTGGCATTGGAGTCACTAGACTGCTAGACGGAGGTAAGGTTTATGGAGACGGCCCAGGGTGGATGGGTGTGGGCGCTCTTACTACCCTTTATCCTCTCCCTGAAAACACCCACAAGTTAGAAATATCTGGGTAAAGGGCTTAGCAGTGAGCTGAAACAGCCATTGGTCCAGGTTTAGGAGCTCTGACTGCTTTAAAGCAGGACCATATAAACTCTGGACTAAGTCCCAAATATTTCCATAAGCAAAATAGCATCAATCAAGGAAAATTCTATTCTTTGATTTATGTAAATATTTCCCCAAATGTGGTGCTCCAGTTTTGTGGAATTTACATGAAGAAGAAGAATATATGAATGTTCCAAAATTTATATTAGGGGCTTCAAATTCATGAAGGAAAAAAGCAAACTAGAAGTAAGGTTACACAACACAAGAAACTACCAATTACTGTTCTAGAAATAGCTAGAACACGTCGCCAAACTGTCAAAATTGGTACCACAGAGACTTGAAAGAATGCTTCTAGAATAGAAATAGAAGTACTCTCCTCTCTGGTTTCTGATGGAAAAAAAAAGAAGACGACGACAGTATGAGTTCACAAACAATAAAAAAACAAATACCCGACTAATCTCATAGCCATCTGCACTTTAGGTTCCTGGAAGCTGACTGAAGGAAAAGTCACAGCCCACCACTGTTCCTTTAACCTGTTCACATCAACATCATTCAGAAAGCTCTGAGTATCGCAATTCTGAACATTATTCCAGATCTCTTGAAACAGAATTTTAAAAGCTCCCCAAGTGATACGATGACAAGAACACACTATCAGCTCATATACCAGTATTTGTGAACCAGAGGTATGTGAATGTACTCTGGTTTTAGGAAAGTAATTCACAAGGTACATGAAGGCATTGATAGAGAAAAGAGGAAAGGTTGGAAAATTAAGCTGACCAGGGGCTACAAATGCAGGTCAGTTGTATTCATCACTAGATAAATAGCTTAACTCATTCAGTGTTGATTTGTCAAACTGGTCATCGCGCCTTCCCTGAATCTTAGATCGAACACCACTGCTACCACGCAGAGCTCGTCCTGGACTGAGGTGTCCAGTGCAGGTCATGAGGCTCTACCCTCCGTTCTGAATTATTAAATACATATTAACAAAGACTTTGACAGTCACAAAAGGCTGCTGATTGAATTTGTGTCTGACTCAACTAAAAGAAACAGCTCATACATAAGACAACAAAACTAAAATTTTAGAAATCTTAATTTTAAGACAACTGACAATAAGATGATATTTAATATAAATATATGTAAAATCTCAAATGCTGGCTTAATACATTGATTTAATAAAGGGGAGAAGGTCAATCTGGCTGGGAGTTTTAACTCCTTCCAAATCCAATGGAGAAAGGACGTGCTATGGCATCTGAAAAAGCATAGGCAAACAGGGCTGTTTAACAGAACAGAGAGATAACTTGGCCCATGGACTGGTGGGTACCTAAGTGTGTGAGAGACGGTAAGTGCTAGGATTCTCTCCAGGGCTCCGAGGGGAAAGGGAGTTAGGAGGAAAGTGAGAAGTTTTAAACTACAGTGAAAGTGATAGGGCTCCGGGGCTGGTTCAGGTGCATTGGGCCCCTCGCCATGGGGTGGGAGCCTGGGGAGCTCCTGAGGTTGGGGAGAAAATGGAGGAGGGGGCTGAAGGAGGGTCTTATTTCCACTGATCTGTATTTTCCGGAAGAGAGAACACCCAGACACTGGTTGTTGTTATTGCCCTAGGAACACAACTCACTCTCCTCCCAGGCCCCAGAGTACAGAGTATGGTACAAAGTGATCAGGTAACCGGAGGCACACAGAACACTTGATTGTGATACTTGGTTGTCATTTGAACCCTGGAGAATGCTGAGGCCCTTCATAAGGGTTGGGGATCACAGTACATGTGAACCTCCCTAAAGGAAACTAATTCAGGCTGCTAAGGAGGACCCATCAGAAACTCTGGAAACGGTCCCTCGTTGATAAACAGAGGGGCATCAGAGATATCCTTCATTCAGGTATCCCAGCGAGGATGAAGGAGGGAGGAGTAGGAGTGATCAGGGAAGAAGACACGTCAGGTCCTTACACTGTAGTGTGTGCACATCAGAACCACGGAGTCACTTGTTCAAGATTCAGATTTATGGACCCTACACTCAACCTATTAAATCAGAATTTTAAGGGGGTACTTGTGACTGTACATTTTAATAGGCACATTCCAGGACTTCTATGCAGGTTACCTGAGGAGCACATTTTGAGAAACTCTTAAGAAAGGAGGTCACCATGTAAGTGATCTCTCCCAGGGGGACTTCTGTCCTCTAGGACCCGTAGTTGGTCTGTCTTATTACACCTCTGCCACGCTTCTGCCCTCACAACACTGCACTGAACCAGCTGATACAGACATGGTTCTCTTCACACAGAAGTCCTCTGGTCCCCAGTGTCTGACATTGCAGAATTCAGCTCCATTACAATGATAATAAAAAGCAATTCAAGAGCCCAAAGAGGTTCCAACATTGAGCTAAGCCAGCAGGACTGTGTGCATACCAGCTCTGAGGACAACCACATCTGAACCATGACTCTGAAAGCGTCAAACAATGCTCAGGCTGCAAAGTAGCCTCTTACTTAAGACTCTGCCTTGGGGTCTCATTCACCAAACAGACACTTGATGAAGAGGGGAAGTAGCCTCAGCACCAGGTTTTCACTGGAATCACATGCAATGATAGGGGTTTGGGCTACATTTGCCTCCTCTCTGTCTCAACCTTTCTTCTCTAACAGACTAACAGCTTGAGGCCCATAATCTCCCAGATTGGACACCCTTTTTCACATAATAACATTTGGATTTGTTGCTTTTCCTGGGACAAAGTAAGCAACAGGGCCAGGCTTAGGGTGAGGGAGAAAGAGAGTACCTAGGGTGGGAATTTAAGGGGCTTTCACCCTCAGATCACACAAGTGTGTCCTAGGGGGTCTCCCTAGCCTCGCCCTGGACCCAGCCCTGGTGAGGCAAGTTCAGTCTAGGAGGGGAAACTGAGAAAGCCACTAAGGTGGGTTGAGAGCTCGAGACTCAGAGAAGTGACTGCTATCCTTAAATATGTAAAAAATATTTATGTCACACAGATGAAAAAGATTTACTCCCTGTTATTCCAAAAGACACAATTTGGGCCAATAAGTGGAACTTAATAGGAAGTCAGTTTCAGCTTAAAAAAAAAAGAGTCATTGCTACAACATTAGCTGATATTTATAAAATACTGAATTAAGGGCTTCACACAATAATGTCATTAATCCTCACAACTCTGGGAATCAACCTTCTCCTCACCATTATGCAGACAAGGAAACTGAGAATTAGACAGGCCAAGAAAGTGGTCTAAAGTTACCCAGTTTCTAAATGGCAGGGCATGACTGGGCCTCAGGGCTGTCTGCTTCAACACTCTTGCTCTTTGCTACAACACTAACTCACTTTCTATCTAATGTGAAAAAATTGGACCAGAATAATATATTTAAGCAAGATCTCTATGACCATTTCTTGGTTTTATATATATATTCTTCACAAGGGAGGTTAGAACAGTGACCCCTAAGGTATTCCATCAATCCACTGTGGCAGGAGGGGACTGCAGTGTGCCTTCAGCTCCTGAAGCCACCAGCCAGTGAAGCATACAAATATCATCAGCACCCGTGGAGCCACGATATGAAAAGGGGGAGGAAGTAATGTAAGACTAAGAGGACTTGTATCCCTGCCTCCTTAACGTTACTATGGATTTAGGGTCCTAATCCTTAACCCAAGACCCAGGGAAGAATCATCTGGTGCCCAAGCCACACCCCAGCCAATTATACCAGGATCTACAGGGCTGGGACCCCGGCATCCAGGGGACTTTAATATACAGAAAGGATTGAAAACTGTTCTTGATGATGGTGCTCAATAGGAGTAGAAATATTTTAAGTGATATATAAAAAGTTTGCTTTTCCACAAGCAGATTACTATCTGTAGTGCAGGAAATCTACACAGTGTATAAAAAAACTGCATTGAAGAAGTCTGACCTCCCAAAGTTTTTAACCAAATTATGTCTTGCTCCAAATGTTACCCTTTTAGATCAGCAGGGCCTTAAATATCACAGCTGTTGCAAAACCAGTTTGGTGATGCACCTTGAGGGCCTCTCTGGTAGACTGTCGTAAATGCCAAGGAGGTTCGAAGTGGGAAGAATTACCTGCCACTGCACAACCTTGCTACCTGCTATGAGTTATGGTGAAGGCAGGTCTCACACTACGTTTTGTAGATATACTTATTAAACAAACACATTGGCCAAGCAGGCAAAAAGCAGTTTGTCAACCTGTTCCATGAGCTCAGTGAAGTCCCTACTCTATGTCTCTTTAGGTTCAATACACCGTGCATGAAAAGGTCACTGGAGACACAGTGACATTCCCTGGCATGGTGCTGTGCCCTGTGGGAGGTGCACTCGGTCAGAGACCCACCTGAACCAAGGACCGGACAAGGTACTGAGTTGAAGTTGAGCCTCAGGTACCTCCCTAATGTTGAGTTAATTATACACCCAGCACATTTCTACCATTCATTCTTACATGGGGAGCAGGGAAGGGTTTTTAAACTACTTTAGCCAGCCCATGTATTTCGAATACCCACAACTTCACCAGTGAGACCCCATTTCACATTTATTATGCTAATTTGAGTTACTCATTTTACCAATAAAACCCATTTTTGACATACAGAATGCTGTCAAGACTTTCGTTGTTGTTGCCCTGACTGTTGTGGCTCAGTGGGTTGGGCGTCATCCCACAAACCTAAAGGCTGTTGGTTCGATTACTGGTCATGGCACATGCCTGGGTTTTGGGCCAGGTCCCCAGATGGGCGTGTGCAAGAGGCAACCAATCGATGTTTTTTCTCCCTCGCTTCCCTCTCCCTACAAATAAATAAATAAATAAATATTTTTTTCAAAAAAGACTTCTGTTGTTGTAGAGAAATAGATTGCTAAAGAATTTGTACAGGCCAGGAATATGGTCCTTTCTGACATAATACTTGCTGGCCACTCAACTCGTATTCTTGACATGTTAGCTGGCCAACCCCCTCTAGAAGTAACTCTGCTTATCATGTAAATTACAGCTATTCTTGTACCAACATTGAGTAACACAAGGTCCATTTAATACCATGTATATTGGTCTTTATGGTGTGGGTGAAAATATTTCCTGGAGGCTGATGGAAGTCAGTAACTATGTATATGAACATATGTACTTATGTAACTATGAAGTTACCTAGTTTACTTGGTGATAATGATTATTAACAATGTTTCCAAAGAATGGTCTAACTGAATTCTTTCCATAATTCAGATTATAAATGACCTCTTGCTAACCAGCCTCTCACTAATCCCAAAGCCACTGTAGAACCAGGGTTGGGCTAACATCAATGAAGTTCCCAAGGATAAATGACAGAAAGTAAATGGCTTTCTGATACCAACTGATAAATTGCACTTGATAGTGGCATTTGTATGTAACTTCTCTGATTTAAGGAAGGTAGGCTGATGTTCTTAGTTTTGTCTTTAATATTTTGTGGTGTCCTTATAAAGTCTACTGGTATACATTTTAGTGCATTTCCAATTTTAGAACATTTCTATATTTATTTTACATTTTTGTCTTCTGAAAGCAAATCTATATTTTTACCACTTCCTAGAAGCAGGTGTTCAATTTTTCAGGTTTTTTAAACCACTATTTAATGAGCAGCCACTGTAGATAAAACTTTAAACAGATCCAAATGGATGACAAAACAAAAAAGAAAAGAAAACCCTTGACAGACAGTAAGCAAATGCCAGAGTGCATATCAAATTGGAGAGGAAGACGGAGGAACAGAACGACTGGTGACTTTTTGGCAAGCCACAACAGCATAGTTTCTCTGTAGAAACTGCCAAAATATTTTCAGACATAAAGCAAAAATAGAAACCAGCATTTAACTTGAAAACAGACTATAATATCGTCAAAAGTTATACACAGTACCAGAGAAAAATAAAGTTCGACCTTCTTATCGCTGGTAATAAGTGGGCACAAATGGATCAGGAGCATTTTTCTGGGAACAACAGGGTTCCAAGGTCAACTCCAGGAGACATTATTCCTTTCCTGTGTTTAACAATGACGGCATCACTGGGGGTGGGGGAGCTCAATCTCCCAAGGGTCGTTATGACTTAAGGAGATGTTCAAGATTTGGCAGTGAACAGAGTCCTGCATGGCCACTTCCATTTCTGTGTCTGCCATTAACCTGGAGTTATAAGAGCAAATCCCTTCAAATTTCACTGGATTTTATATGTTCCTCTGCTGCTGTTTTATTCTCTATAGAAAGCTGTACACTGAAGAAACCAATTAACTCAGGCAAAGAATAAAGGGTTCAAGGTACAACAGGAGCACTGAGTTTCATTACTGACTCGAAGTTCCTTGAGGATGGTAAAAACCAGTGATAGGAACTTTAATAATTAATTCCCTGACTTTTTTTGTTTGTTTTGTTGTTGTTATAATGTCTCACTCGCCTGCACTCAGCCAACTTAAGTCTTCAACAGCTGAGACACCAGAATATAGTAGAATGCACTTCACTGGCGATTTACGTGCAAATTGAAATGTGTGATTCAGCATGCAAACACACAGTAGAAAACCTAATATGTAGTGTTGAGGTCAGCAGGGCTGGACTGGGGTGAGGCCAGCCAGGAACAATATTTAAGGGGGTACCAAAAAATTCAGAAATCAAGATAAATAATATTTTTGTGCCATATATTTAAAACAAATGAATGGAAAAATCCACGTTAAACAAGACAGCACATTTTTTAAAAAAGAATTTTAAATAAAGAAGTGCTGTGCGCTGCACATAAGAATCAAAAGAGTGCATAAAATCAATAATACCGATCCTGTCTTTATTTAAAATTTTGATATTTCGTTCATCGTGGAGTTTTTGCATTCATTTTGAGTTTTTAAAATATTGCCTACTATTCTTCTTGATCACCTTGCCCTCCAGCAGCGTGCCTGGGTCAGCTCCCTGCAGTCCCAGCCGTGGAGGGTGGGTGTCAGTCCCTAGAAAAGCTGAGGGAGCACACCTGGCCGCCAGGGGGGCAGGAGCTGTGGGCCAGAAGTAGGTGGGTGGGAGCCCACTGCAGGGGCAGCCCGAACCTACCTCGCTTATTGTGCGTGCCGTGCTTCTTGGCCAGCGTGAGTTCTCTCTGGATGCGGTTTTCCAGGTACTCCTGTTTCTTGCCCAGCATCTCCTCAGTCTCCCGAAGTCGGGCCAGGGCTTCCTGGGGGCTGGGAGCCGCTCGGCTCTTAGAAGAGCCCCCGCCTTTAAAGAACTTGCCCAACTTGCTCATGTCTGGGTATCTGGGGCCCCCCTGGGGTCCAGGAAGCGAGTTCGTAGTCCGTCTCAGGTCCCGACCTCAAAGGCGGAGCTCCTGGGAATCAACAAGTGTTCGAGGCAGGTGACACACACTCCTGAGCATTTCCTGGCGCCAGCGCCCCGCCCTCGGCTCGGCCCGGCCCGGAGGGGAGGGCTCTTTTAGTCGAAGTTGGCCGCCGGCGCCACTGGCGTGGGGAGCTCCGGGATGGCTCGGGAAAAGTGCAAAACTCAGACTGCAGCAAAGTTGCCCAGCAGTTGTGGGTTTGTCCACGCTGGGGACGCACCAAGGTGAAGGAGAGCAAACCCACGTTCCAGGGGTCTTGTGCGGGGCCTGAAAGCGGGCGAGCGCGACTCTGTGTGTGTGTGCGTGTGTGTGTGTGTAATGTGACACTCAAATAACAAAATGTTTTATTCCACACATGTGCTGTGTGTTTTTGTTTGTGAGTGTGTGTGCACAGTGTTCCTGCCCACCAGTCTCTGTCCTTGTGAATAATAACATGGAAGTGTAGGTGTGTCCTGTGGGTATGAGTGTGTGGAGGGTTCTGCTACTATGATGCAGGTGTGTGGTAGGAGGCTCACCTAGGAGCAGCTGGGCTGTGGGACTTGTCTGCAGATGAGGAATTTGGTCCGGTCCCTGTGTGCCTGGTTGCTGTCGGCATGGGCCATTTCTACATCATCCTTACATAGTTTGAAGTGACTGAAAGATGGTGGTCATCTCTTTCACCAAAGTCAGGACTTCTGAGTGAGTTTGGTTGTTCCATTCAATTCTGTAATTAGGAATCTGAAGCATTCAGCATGATGGTTAGTGTAGCAAACACTTTTAATGGGGGACTGTTGTGTTTGGCTCTATGTCAGATGCCTTTACAGAGACCTAAATAACAAAAGGAGCAAATGTCCCAGAAAAAAGAAACGTTCTTTTTTTCGGGCTCACTATCTCAGTCGTACCAGCAAACAGAGTTTGGTAAGCTGAAAGGACACCAATATGGAATGACTACGGCTGACACCGAGCATGCCACCAAGAAGCGGAATGTGGACTTGAGTCTGTGTTCTGGTTTTCAAGGACTGTATGTACCCCCGCATAATTCAGCCCTGTTTGAGCAATTACCCAACATCATCAAAACCTATTTGTGAACGTTAGCTAACCACTGATTGTCAAAGGAGGAAAAAAAGCATCCATTACTATAACAAATACACCCTAATACCCAAGATCAATATTCTAGTTTGTCTGTCATTATACTAACATAGAAGCAGCAGGTTGATCCATTTTATTGAACACTGGAATAGCCAGCATCAAATTTTGCCAAAGAAATTGGACGTTTTCATAGGAGGCTCATTGGTTTACCTCTTACACACACAAACATATGAATTTATCATTTCCTAAGAACCACAGCCAATCACGTCTTGTCATCTCCCGCCTGGCCATCCAAAACACTTAAGATCTGTAACACATATTTTGGTCTAATCTTCTCTGTATTGTAAACTGTAATAAGTGTTATATTTTATTATTGTCTGAATATTTTGAATCTGTTTTGGAACATGTTTTCTGGGTTAGATTGTAAGCCCCCTGAGAGTTGAGAAATAGCATGTATTCTGCTCCAGTTCTTATTGCTGGTCAGTTTAACCAAACTTTAGCAAACGCATCTATCTATAAGGTGCTGGGAATATAAGTGTAGTCTGCCCTAAAAAAAGCTTACCTTTCAGTGATAGCAGTAACATCATTTCCTGGGTGCATACTATGATACTATAAGCCCAACATGGTTCTAGATGCTAGAGATTCAGCAGCAAGAAACCCCTGAAACCCATGCATTTTTTTTACCCTACTTTCCAGTTGGGGGAAGGCAGACAATGAATTCAGAAAGTAATGTCTTATATGTGCCATGTGGGGGGAAATTAAGCACTGAATGTTAGAGAATTGAAATTTTAGACAACATGTGCCCAAGTCTTGAGTCTAAAACCTTAGGGTTCAGAGGAAGACCAGGACAGCTGGGGCTTGGAAACGAGAGGAGAGCTATGAGATGGTGTGTAAAGGCAGGCAGAGTCCAGGTCCACAGGATGTGCTAATAATGATCTTGTATTTTATCGGAAGAACAAATGAAAATCAATCAGAAATTTGAACAAAAAATTTAATCATTAATTTATAATTCAATGGGAAAAGGAATAGTACTTTCAGAAACATGTGGTATGCAAAGCAAGAAATATTTGGATTAAATATCATTGCCTTCCATTAATACATAACCTCAGTAGAGAAAAGATAATACTTGCAAGCAAGCAAGCAAACAATCCAAATATATATTAGTGCTTAATCCAGCAGTAAAATATAGAGAATACATTTTTAAATCAATGATGTAGAAGCTGAAAAATAACACATTAATCTTCATTCAATACTCATCCTACAAATGTGATTTCATGAAGAGTTCTCAGCATCTTGTATATTTTTCATTTTCTAATCTCTATTGGTCTCAGCTAATAAAGAGGCTGTAATTCAAAAGAATGGTCTTGTTCAGGATGATTTACCATGGGTAAGATGGCAAAGGAATTGAAATTTTATAGATCTGTTAAAAAGACCTAGATGTCAGGCTAATTGATACATTTTGGCCACCCCTTAGAATTACATTCATTTTTAGAATGCCAAATGAACTCTCTAAAGCAACAGAAGAAGAATTGCCCTTTAAACACACAGCAGAATCATCATCAAATAGTTATTTATTAAGCATGTACACATTCTTTTCATCAGCAATTCTGTTTCAGAACCAAATATCCATCATATCACAATAATGAGTACAAAAGTAGCCATTACGAAAAATAATATTTCAGAAATAAAAGTTGTATTGCCCTAATTCATAATGAAGATATATGGTGCCTTTGATTGAGTTTTGCTTGCATAGCTTTTCATTCATGGTTTTTTCTTTTCTCTGTCTATCCCTGACCAGAAAAAAAGTTACAGAATCAAAGGATTATCAGATTTGGCTGTAAAATGTTTTCTACACAAAACCACATAGTAAATATAAAATGAGACATAACCCTCTACCTCAGTATTATCCGTATTGCATAACCTACCCAAAGTTGATTCTTACATCTTCTTTTCCCTCTAGAATTTTGATATAACTGAATACAATCCCATAAGATATTGGACCTAGTCAAGGAACACACAGATTATTTGTCAGTTAATAGTAATAGCTTTCCTTTTGCTCAGACCAAAAACCTTGGAGTCATCCTTGTCCCTCTCTTTCTCTCACATCCCACCTCCAACACATCAGCAAACCCTGTGGGCTCTCATTACTACAAAACTGACCCCTCACCACCACCACCACTGCTAACACCCTGTTCCAACCCACTCCGGGCTCTCCGCTACATATCACAGTGGACTTCCAACTGACCTCCCTTAGGATCATCTTGACCTTGCTGCTGACTCCCTGCAGAGTGAGCCAGGGTCAAACCCTCCACCGACTTTCCACTTTATTCCAGACTTAAAGCTAAGGTCTTCACAAATATCTTCAAGCCCCTCCATGAAGTGCTACCCACCCTTACCCTCACATCACCAGTACCTCCCTGTCCAATCTCTCCTCCCCCACTGGTCCACTCTGCTCCAGCCAACCTGGCCTGCGCACTCTGGTCTTCCCACCCTAGCTCAAATTCACCGGGCACATTTCTACTGCTCTTCTGCCTAGAACGCTCACTCACACACCCGTTTCATTCACTCATGGTGAAGCTTTGATTTAGAACATGTTGTACAAGATAAACTGAAAAACAGAGAGAAGAAATTATTTGTTATGTGAATTATCGAATATCTTGCCTTTTATTTGTTTTATTTATTTCCTGTATGTTAGTGAGACATTGCCATGAGGATGCTGTTATAAAACATCCCAAAACTCCAGGACTTATAACCATAAGCATTTATACTGATGCTCACAGACTTTCAGGTCTATTGAAATTTGGCTGGGCTAGGAAAGGATTGTCTGGGTAGCTCTCCTTCACACTAGGGATTGACTGAGCTTGGCTCCATGTTGTGGGTTGGGTTGAGGTCTATTCCATGTGTCTTCATTCTGGGACCAGATTGAATAGCATCATAACAGACTGAAAGAATTATGATGATGAATGAAACATAAGTCCAGCCACCACAGAGGTTACAGCCTGTAAGGGAGAAGATATATGTAAGAACAATTATAATAATGTTTAGAAATAACTATGTTAATAGAGAAGTATTGATAGAACAAAATAAGAGTCCAAAAGGAGTGACTCCGTTGCAGTGGAAGGAATAAAGGAAAGTCTTGGAGAGGAGATGAAATTTGAATTTGGCCCTCAAGCTTGGGTAGGAATTTGATTTGTATAGATAGGAGAAAAGACATTCTGTGGCAGAGAAGGCAGCACAAGACACAAAGGTGAGGAAACCAAGGGCATGTGCAAGAAACCTGTAATGATTCAACTTTGCTCATGCATAGAAGAATTAAGAAAAATCATTTATCCAATAAAAATTTATTTTATATCTAAAAGTAGACTCAGGGCAATTAAACTACAATAGACAGCAAAAACAGACATGGTCCCTGTCCTTGTGGAGCTTACGTTTTGGAGAGGGAGACAAACTTAATCAAGTAATCATACAAACAAATACCAAATCGAGTCTGGATAAATGCTTTGAAGGAGATATGAAGTGAATGTAATAAGAGCGAAATGTGTCCTAACACTGGAGAACAAAGAATTTTCTAAGGAAAAGATACTTGAGGTGACAGCTAAAGGAAAGTAGAAACAAATTAGATCAAATGGGGAAAAGGGCACTCTAAGTAGAAGAAACAACAGGTGTAAATGGCCTGTGGCCATAGGGAGCTCAGAGGAGGAAGAGGCATGTGAGAGATAATAAATGAGAGACAAGTAGCTTGAGCCAAGATCTGAAAGCATTTAAATGCCAAGTAGAGGTATTGCTCTGTAGACTATGTAAGCTCCTTGAGGTCAGGGATCAGGTCTTGTTCAATCTGTATCAAACCTAGAATAGTATCTGATAAGCAATAGATGCCCAAAACACTTGCTGGATTGACTTGAGTGCAGATGTTATTATATAGCTAATATAAGCCATTTGGTCAGGTAAATTATACTTATCTGGTTAGTGCTGGTAAGTAAGTACGTAGGAAGTGCTGCCAGAGTAGGGGCGTAGTGTCCTAAAGGACTGAATTTTGCTGATGCATTCAGGACTTTCCAGATGAAAGGATAACAAAATCACATTATGAAGGGGTAAGAGAGAAATTCCATTCTAAAGGGATAAAAGAGAAATCTGTTTTCTAAGCTGGTCTCATGATAAGAATGAATTTAAAGTTGAATTTTTAAACATAGCTTTCCAGGATCCATCCAAGACCCTCTAAATCAGATCCAGAGTGGGGTATAAGCAGCTATATTTATTAATTAACACTCTACCTGACTCTCATTTTCAAGAAAGTTTAGGAAACTCTGGTAAAGAGAACACTCAGAGAAAAGAAAATGCATGTGCAAAAGTATGGACAAATGAAAGAGCCAGAAGGTATATTCAGGAAATAGTTGGAGAGTGGAAAGTCCAATGAACGAAACTGAAAATGTTATCAATAAAGCTGTTCCTCACTAAGCTAAGGAATCTTGTGAATAATGGAGGGCCAATGGCAGAAGGAAGTGAGTTTGGGAGAGGAAACAGGAAAATTGAAGAGTACAGGTTTGAGAGACATTTCTGTGGCACAACTGATAGTTTTATGGCTACTTCCCTGGGAGAAGTAAGAAAGGCAAGTGGTAGACTGCCTTCCTTAGAGAGAGGATGATATGGTAGGAAAGCATTCCATTTTAGACTGGAGTTTTACATGACAAATGACATCAAGTGAATATGTCTAACCAACAGACGGAAATAGAGACCTCTAGCTTGGAAGAAAGGTCTTTGGGCTGAGAATATGGGTATGGGAGTCACTGGAACTGCTGGCAGCTGCAAGAACAGCACCAGGTATTAGACCAGTGGGATCAGACTGGAGTTGGTTCAGCATACTTGGTACTTGAGTTCTGGCTAGGAAAGGATTCAGAGCCAAGACTCAAACTGTAGAAGAAAGTTAATTTAGAAAGTCACAGAGGTAGAAGAAGTGAGTAGTAGAAGAAATGGGCTCAGGAAACAAGATGCAGGGACAAAAGAAGGGCCTTGAAGCTTAGGAGAGAGGAAGGTAATGATAATGCGCCTGGTGGGAAGAAGAGGGGGTAGGAAAATACAGGCACCCTCCCAGGAGGGTGAGCATTCTGGATCCTTCATCCTAAAAGCTTTTAAGGGCGGAGATTTTAGGGAAGTTTCCACAGGATGATCTCAACAGAATGATCATTGACTTTTCCAGTTGTGTCCTTTCAGGGTTGTAGTGTTCACCGATTGATTGGTTGGCACCAGTGCAGGGGGTCATCAGTCAGTGTAGCTGGTCCTGATGTCAGCCACAGTGTCAGTTGTCTGTTTTTGCTGCCTTTTGGGGCCTTGAAACTGAAATACAACTGAGGACTAGATGTATTTGATGTGGGTCAGAACCTCATTGTCCAGGAGTCTTAATGCTTAAGGGTTATTCTCTGGCCCCCTTGTTCATTCTCCTTCGAAGAGGGTCTAATCCACGTGCTAGTGACATGCCAGGGGAGGAAATATTGGGGAGAGTCTGAGCTGCATGACCAGCTGATATGCTAGAGGAGGAAAGGTTACCCTGAGGGTGAAGTCCTTGTTTTCCCAGTTTTGCCATTGACCGGCATCCAGGGCTTTCCACTCTGGTGACCTTCTGTACCTGGCATATCATCCTTGCTCACGTCTGTCTAACTGCCTACCACAGAACCATAGGAATTTCCCTTGTGTGAAAATGTAAATTGATAAAAGGACAGAAGACAAAATTATGGGGAAATAGGCATGTTCAAGTAGCACCTAGAGAGAAATCAGCAAAGAAGACTAAGAAAATATGGAAGAGCTAGCAACCGCAGTCTTGGCTACTCTAATTATTTGATACCTATATCCCCAGGCTAAATGAACTGAAAAAATAAAAATATTTCCATTATGGACTGATAAAATATATATTTGCCACCTACTTAGAACATTCTAGTAAATTAGAATTTACTTAGCGAATTCTAGAAAACAGTACAATTCTAGAAAACCTGAAGATGATTGACACAATCAGATAAAATAAACATACAAAATCTAGGTAAGCCACTAATTCTTAGATTCAAGAATGCCATAAGTCTTTGCCACTTGGGTTTTAGTCCTGACTCTTTCATTAATTTGGACAAACCATTTCATTTCTATGAACCTGTTTCCTCATCTTAAAAAAGAAAAGATGCTCTGGCTGGTGTGGCTCAGTTGATTGGAATGATGTCCTATAGACTGAATATTTTGGGGTTCAATCCCCATCAGCTGCATAGAAGGCAACCAATGGATGTTTCTCTCTTGGCTTGATATTTCTTCCTCTCTCTCTCCCTTCCTCTCTTTAAAAGCAATGAGGGGAAGGAGGGGAGCTAGGGAGGCTGAGATAGCTCCATAATATCTTAGGTTTCTTCCAGCTCTAAAATCTGAAGTGTCTTCATAGATCCAAGCAAGTCTGAGAGGGATTTCTTAAATAGATTTATTCGAATACGATATCTAAAGTAATGATGCCTGTTTCCCAAGCCCACCTTTCCCCCTTCCTCAATGAATATTGGTTTGGGACAACCGAAGGTCATATAGCAGGCACCGGAATACCCAAGATCATACAGGAGGCACTGACTACTTTTCCAGTTCCTGTCATAAGGAGTTTTATCACTTATGCACTCTGACTCGAGTCAGGTGAATGGCATCCACTTGTACCTCCCCTAGAGGAGCCTCTCCTCCCTCGGTTCCTTCGAAATGGTTCATCAAGCACGGGGAACTCCTCCATCCCAAAGGAATCCCTGTCAGCTTGCTTCAGGTGGTTGTGTAATGTGTCTGGGCTAACAAGCCCTCTGTGGCTCAGTACGCACTCAGGAAATTTTTTTACCAAAATTATTTAAAAGGCAAGAAAAAAAATTTTAAAATCTTTATTTACAGAAACGCCTAATGTCTTCCTCACAAGAGGCATTTACTTGAAACTATATAATCAAGTTAACACTGGTGTAGGTCGAATCAGGAATCACACGACCCATGTGCTCTACTTCACTTGACTCTTGTAAATACCTGTGCTAGGCACTGTGCTGGTTCCTAGAGTCATACTAACAATAATAACAAAAGACAATCCGTGCGAGGCTTTCCGCGATTCAGGTTGCAGCATGCAATCCTCCAGGACGCAAGGTATTTCCTTAAGGGCTGGGCGTGAGGACTCCCGTCTGGGAGAAAGACGGACAACCGCCCTTTCCTTTGGGTAGACTTCGTGCCTAATCGCCAACACTCAGTACTCCTAGTGCTCACAGCGTCTCTGCTGCACCCGGCCCTGGCCCCGCCCCGCTCACGGGGTCAGCCCCTGGGTTCTCCATCTTCCCAGCAAGCGCCGCGCGCTCAGTGGCCTCGCCCCGGCATTCAGCCCCGCCCCTCGTGGCGGTGGGAGATGGCGGAATTGGACGTCGGGCTGCACTGCCAGTTGGAGCACTGCCGGCAGCGAGGTGACAGGGAGTCGGCTTCGGCCCTGGCCCCTCGGACAGCGGCGGCGGGAGGGGGAAGGCCTGGGCGGGCGCGCGCCCCGGGGTGTGCAGCGAGCTTCGCTGGCGCTTCTGGGAGACTCGTGGTCTCCTTGGCAGGAGCCCAGCGACGTCTGGAAACACACCTGGGCGTGCACCTGGGTTTGAGGGCGCTCGCGGAAAAGTCTCACGGGGGGAGGCTGGAGCTCCCCGCTGGCCAGACACAGCGGGCAGGGCAAGCCTCTTCTCTTCCCCAGACTTCTTGTTTAGTCTGTTACTTACTGTCAGGCGAGGGCAGCAGGCGAGATCAGTTTTAACCTGGTTTATGGGCCTCTAGAGACAAGCTTATAGTGCGAAGGCCCTTAGCTTTTACCATATTCTTTAAGGGATTCTGATCCCCGAACTATACCGCCAGGTTATCAACTCTCCCAGCTCGGTAGTCTTGCATTTTGATTGTCAGCCAATCAACACACAGCTACGGAGCAGCTAGTTTGGGCTGGGACTACGTAAGACTTTTTTTCAGGCTGGTAGTTAAGCTGCATTTTAGAGCATTAATAATAATGTGATCTCTGTCCCTTGAGCTGGGAGACCCGGCATCCACAGAGCCCATCCAATAGCCAGCTCAGGGCAGTGTGTCTAGGCTTTAAGGATTTCACACGTCTCGTGCAGGCAAGCTCCTAAAAAATTGCAGCACACAACCAACTCAGTCCTTAGTACCTGGGTTTCAATCCATACGTGCGCTATCACATTTGGCTCACACTACAAGAGGGTGGCATATAGGTTTCATCTCCCCTTGCGGCCTCTTCTATCCTTGGCAGCAGGTATCTGAGTCTCTATTGAGAAGGAATCTGAGGTTCAGCCGGCATTAGTGGGAGTGCCACCACTGATGAGTGATACCTGCTATGGACTGTAGACAGAAAGACAGCATCCCTGCTGGACTTTCTTGGTATGAAACATGCTCACAGAATCCTGTAGTCAGAACAACAATGACACAGTTCATTAAGCCCAGTTCCTAAGTGAAGGAAGAACTGTATTTGGGCCCTCTTGTCTCACAAACAGAATTACCCAGGGTTCCCTTTCGGTTGTAAAAGATCCCTTATTTCTGTTGCCTATCGAGATGACCTGTAGAATGAGATCTCTGGAGGGGGAAATTGCAGCTTTCTCTACAATGCAATGTTCTTTCGTTTTCACTTTGTAAAAATGGTGTGATTGGATATATCCAGCCTTCCTTGGCTGTAAACTATAATACGAAGTACATTGAAAACAATTCAGAGTAACTGATTGTGTCTGGTGATTAGTAGTCAGTTGCCGCATCTGGGAATGAGTGATACTTCCCAAAAATTCTGTTCCTTACTTAGTTGTTAGTTAGTCAGTTCTTACTTAGTTGTTCCCCAACATCAAGGAAAAACATAATTCAGGATTAAATTTTGCAGTATCAAATCAACCTATTGAATTTCTGGAATTTCTTTAAAAATATCTCCTAGTCACCACCAGGATTTTTTCTCAGATTGAATATATTCAAGACAAGTTAATTGTTGTAATTATCTTTGGGAATTATAGTTATTGCCCTATTCATACTTTTTACGTATATCATTTGGTTTTTTAATCACTTTGTGAAGTAGATATAGCATATAGTATAGATACATACACATATACACACACTCTACTTATATCTATATTTATTCCTATATTACCTAATAATAAGAACTTTGGTTTTATGCATATACATATATTTGTGTGTGTTTACATACATAATACACTATACTATAAAATATATTTCTATATAAAATCTCCAAAGCTCTACTGTTAAGTAAATTGCCTAACACTGCTAAATTAGTAAGCAGCGAGATCAGAATTGAAACCCACGTTTTTCACTTAAAGTACAGGATTTTTGCAGTATGCAGCCCTCAAAAACAACACCTACTAAATCTAGGAAACAAAAATAAACCAAAAAAAAAAAATTTGGCTTTAGTATGTTACACAAGTAACATTTATGTCCTGATAATCTAGTTATTTTCTCCCAGAAATAATCAAGGTTGTGATGGCTTTTGTTTAACCATTATGTGCTATACTAGCATATTGGTCAAAATGGAAAGTTCTTCTGTGGGAGTAGTTCAGGACTTGAAGATTCCTTATGCTCAAGAAAACTAAATCAAAACCAAACACTGACCAGTACATATAACATTTTCCCTCAATTTTAGATTTTCTTCCATTTGTATGTGATGGTTGTTCAGGAATCTTTTGGTAAGTTACTTTTTTATGTGGGACTTGAGAGTAATTTTAGTGTTCGTAATAAGAGGTTTATTACTGAACAATAGAATGATTTAAAACAGTTCTTTAGTCATTGATATTTGGTATTCATTAGGTTAATCACTTTGAAAAAAAACAGACTAGTCATAGGCCTTGACTATTTGTGCATATATTTGGCTAATCTTTTAACTTCGTAGATGGTATTATTTCTGTGTGATTTTTTTTAATGTAAAACTTGTATTTGTGTCTTTTAATTACCAGGAGAGAACATGTCCACAATATGAAAAATATGGTGGAAAAATCCAGTTATGATTATTTCTCTCTATTTTAGTTAATAAAATGAAAATAGCCCAACCCATACATTTCTCAAATTGGATCACATGATCTTTGCTCACACATAACCTACAAAGTAAAAAACCTGGGAACTAACCAAGGATTTTGGAAAATGTATTTTCTTTGCAACTACACTTTCATGTATCGGGCATTTAATTTATTAAACAAAGCAGTGAAAGAATAAATTCTCTTCAGAATATAATTCAGAAAGATTTATTAGAAGTAAAGTAACACATATTTTAAAATCAGAACTAGAACTCTTCTTTGACCTTTTATTAATGATGGCGTTTTAGAAATAAAAGGAATCAATAGATTGTCTTTTCACACTTGAAAGCCCTCAGAATAAAAGTAATTTAGAGCGGCGAATTGTTTTTATTCACATGGAAGTAGAATAGTTGTGTTTTAAAACTTTTGAGACAGTAGCTGCTCTATGTTTATCTGATATTCAGTTTATCCTTATATGTAGAGTTAGTTCTTAATGTAGTATAAGTGTAATTAATCTTAAGGATACTAACCCTTGAAATATCTCAGATTATTGCAGTTATCTTTACATTATTTTGATTACATTTAAATAAACGCTATTTTTTAAAATTATTTAAGCCTTGAACACAGAAGCAGAGAGTCACACAGCTGTCCTGAGGTATGTTAATAGTTTTCCTATCTAATAACACATCTGTATTTATGTACTTTTCCTCAGACTTTAAAGAGATTTCAAACCATCAGTGTATAGCAGATTAAAATTTGGCATACTAAGGTCATTATGCAAAGAGGTTTTTGCTTCATTTATATTATTTTTCTTAGTTTAAAAGAAAAATTGGTCTACTTGGTATCTATACATTTTTATTCTTGTAATTCTTATATCTTTGCACTTCAGTTCTGTTTAGGTTGCCTACTTGCAGCTTTAGGCCCTATATTTACAGATCTAAAATGGAATTAACATCTTTATCATATATTCCTCTCAGTTTTCTTTATTCTTGTGTTCATTTTTACTGGTGCCTGGCTTTAGGATTTGGTGGCAATAAATTGTTTGGACTCAGTCAGCCTTGGACCCAGGAACAAACCT